>JAQGAO010000008.1:0-83396 GCA_034697705.1 Ommatoiulus sabulosus | reverse complement strand
TTTATGCTATAAATTCATTTTGTATTACCATAGTAACAGGTTCGTCTCTCAGATTTGCCTGGTAGGCCTAGCATAGATGAACAGCCTGGGCAAAGCCGGGCCTTCCAGCTAGTTAATTGATGTAAAAGAGTATTTAAAACAAGTTATGCAAACAAATGGCAGCAATTAGCAACAAAAAGTTCCTTTACAGTATGTTTCCTCCAGTGTGGACGTATGCAACTTTACGCACCATATACAACAACACACCACAACAACATCGGGCAAATTACTCACGTAAACCTCATAATATTGCCATCTGAAAGTAATGCTTTTTCTTTATCTTCGAGTACTGCGCCACACAATTCGACAGGAATGGCAAGGATATCTTTCCAAATTCTCACCGTGGCACTTGGACAACCTCGGGCTTAAATGCGAAAGGTTAGCATAAAGAAATCATCGATCAAACTGTACATTCTACATTCTCTCCATCCTCAAGTGGTTGGAATGCATCCAATTTGATTCACGAGCCTTAAATTTCACCAGCTATGAAATTATATAAACAACAACTTTTTAATGATATTAATATCTTGCATGATAACCTATAGATGCACATATCTTGCAACTTAGATATCATGCAAGATGTTAATTTCATTCAAAAGTTGTTGTTCATATAATTTCATAGCTCCTGATGAAGACTCATTGAGTCGAAACGTTGAGCCATGATAAAATAATTGGTTGTTAGAAATTCATGACTCGTGAATCAAATTGTTCATTCTACACACTACTTAAGACTTGCAAAGTAAAAACATTGCGAAATTTCAATCCACACGCCTTTTTCCGCCAATAGCAGTTGTGCATGTTGCACCATAGATGGCGCTCATATTTTAAAATAGATTCCCCATATAAGCCAGACAAACAAGATTGCTCATGCACAAAGATCAAAATCGAAGAATTTCATACAGCTTTGGCTGCTTTGCCAAAAAAAAACATTTTCCTTCTAAGAATAGTGCAGTCGCGGTGACACTTTAATGGCTATATCCGCTATAGATGGCATCATGGCAGCAATTTTCAGCATGTGACCCATTCTAAAATAATCCAATATACATACATTTCGGGTCTCCTTCAACGGTGAAGTCCTCGAATTGCAGGAAGACCCGATGCTGGGGTTTCACGTAAATATACCAATTGCACACTTGGTGGCGAGGTACATATTGCTCGGGATAGTTGGGAGAGGCGAGAATACCGTAGTCTAAGCCCGTAATGTTGGAACCACAATCTGCACAAAGTTAATGAAATTAATTAAAGAGCTGTCGATCAATATTGTAAGGCGATTAAAAGACATCAAAGGTGCGCCATCCTCTATAGCACTATCCATCCAGCACAGCTCAAGGGAGAACTAAGTACATGTACATGTATATTCACTTTGTATGCTATTTGGAAAAAAATACAGCATCTGACTGAGTAGCGCTGCTGTTGACTTTTTGAGAAAATGCCCAAGCATTAATCCTTCCGATATTTTCAAAAAACATTTGTGTCATTATATTCAGCTTAGCGTTAATCTGGAGAGAAACACTATACCACCACTTACGCCGCAAAGAATGATTAATCTTGGAAATATTAGAAAAATGCCAGTCGTTTTAATTATTCAAATCAAATTTATAATTGAACTGGCTGTCGAGCGTTTGCGGAATAATATCTGATTTTTCAAATTTTTATAAACGCATTTAAGAGGTACTTGTGGCAGAAACAGGGTTGGGCTGTCCATTAGGCAAATTAACAAAATGTTATGTTTTTATTATTAAAAAACATAAATAGCATATAGCAAAGTGGCTGTGGGTAGAAAGCTGCAGTAAGTTGAAATTTGTCTTTCAAAATTAATACAAATAGTGTTTCATTCAATGCATAGTAAACAACAGGGAAATTACCTCCGTAGACAGAACCCCTAGTTTCAAAGAAGTAACGCAGTTTGAAGCCACTGGCAACGCCTTCCTTGTCGGTATAGAGTATGATTTTTATTGAATTACTTCCCATTTCAGAGATGATTGGCCCAGGAGCAGAACTGCCGCAATATCTACCAATCATCTTACTGGAATCATCAGGGTAAATATTGTAGAGCTCGACCCAATCATGCTGACACCCGCTCCTTGTCGAAAGTAAATAAAATACACTATATCGAGTAGCAATAAAGTTCACAAACAATTCGAAACATGCAGTTTTACACAAATGCAACAATTATGAATGACCGGAAGCGCAAATTACCCGTGTTTTACGGTGGCATTGGGTGCATCGACACTGAACTGATCAAACACAATTCTCACGTGTTCGTCTCTATTGCCCTTCATCATATAGGTACAGGTGATATTGGAAGGATAATTGGATGGAAATCGAGGGGAATTGAGATCACCCGATTTCGATGAGGTGCTCAGGTACGTAAATTGACATGAACGATCGGGAGCTTGAGTTCCAGGTATTAAGAATTCTGCAAATAAAAGTAAATCGCAGTACGACGTCAGAAGGAGAAAAACTCGATTCTCCTTCGCAATTCTGGATGCAGGAGAAAATATTTGAAAAAACTCAGGCATCAAGCACTCTCGGAATCTCAGACACTCCGAGTACGAAATAACGTAATTTTATTTTATAAAAATCAATGTATTTCACTGAGTTTTGCAGAACATTCAGTTAAGAATGGAGCTCACCAGTTTCAAAAGCATATTTGATTTTAAATCCTTTGCCCTGACTGGTTCCACTACTGAAAACCATGACTAGTCTTGGTCCCTCAGAAACAATAACGGTTGGCAGATTGCTGCCACATAAAACATGATCGGGTTTATCATAGGCTGGAATATCTTCTTGACCACGTAGATATAGCTTCAAATGAGTGTCAGTACACCTTGAAGAAACGAAAGTCAACATTTGAAATAACAACGATTACATTTCTGAGGCACATTTTGTCGATTAGATACTATTAGGGGTAATACTAGGGGTACTCAGGCAGAAGCTTTACCAGTTGTAATATTGGGAGTCGTGAAATCACGTGCACAAGAAGTACATTAATTGGTTTAATAATAGCGATAACCTTGAGTGAATTTTTCCAACCTATGAGCATGTTGATTTTGCACACGTGACTTCACGACTGCCATGACATCAGAAATGACTTCATCTTACATGTTGTTTACCATGCATAGTTTTGCCAAAATACATTGTTACTTTATTTTACTGTGCAATTCAATGCATTGAAATGATTTAATCTTGCTTCATCGCAAGATGAAAAATGCTAGTTATGTCATTTCTGAAGCAGGGGTAAGAAAAATTGGTTCAATCAATTGGATATCTTTTAGAAGTTCACGCAATACTTTTGAAAAATGCAATTAAGAAATGGAGTAAACTGGCATAAATTTCTTGAGCGTTTTGTGTAATACAATCATAAAGCAAGCATGTAAATGTCGTATAACCAAAAAATATACATGTGCTACATAAATAAGCCTGGACAAATTGACTAATTTCCGCATTTCGAGTCAATACTCACGATGGGTCCGTTGAGGGCATTTCAAATATTTCAAATTCGAGTTTGACATGTTCGAGGTTTTGAACATCTTGAAGTCCATAAATGAAGTAGCGACAGACCGTGTTTTGATGATAAAGAAAAGGATAGTTGGGGGAAAATACCGTCCCGTTCGATTCTTTTTTGCTTAGGATTTTCTGATCACATTCTGCAATAAAAATTTAGATTAAAGTTAGGCTCACTGAAAAACGAGACATGCCTCGCCAGTTATAAGACTTTAGACAAAAAATAACCATCGATGGCGCTCAATTAAGCAGTTTGGTTGTTTCTAAAGGGAAAAAATGCTCGGCAGTTGGCAATCAACTCAATTAGTATCGATTGCCATTGATTTTTAGCTTTAGAAATCTTGCGCCTACACCAAAAAAGGTGATTCTATATCAGAAAAAACAGACTTTCGTGCAAACATAAGCTTAAGGTTAAACTTTTACGGAAATGGGAATTTCATTTACGTACCAGACCCCTTAATGTGTACTCCTCCATTCTTTCCGATGAAACCTGAAAGCAGCATATGCTAATTAGATTCTAACGAAAACTTTTTACGAAAATGCAGTAATCGTTTGAATTGAATTTTACGAGAATTTAACCAAGTATCGCCTGTTTAGGGTAAGGGATGACCACTGCCCTTGATCTCGATCTATACAATTTTTCTCAATCTTACTTTTTAGGTAATTAATAAGGGTGCCCATTCTATATAGTAAGAACATTCTCAGCAAACATTATTAATAGTAAAGTGTATTTTCTTAAAGTGTGTTTAAGTTAAAAACTTAGAAAACACACTTTAGGAAAATACAGAATGTAGATATAGCACGAGATCAACTTATTACGAAGCAAAATTTTAACCTGAAAACAACCTGAAAATACTCACAATAATGTAACTTACTATAGCACACACCTTCAGTTTTGCCAGAATGATCAATCACATTAAATCAACAGCAGAAATAAATAAATAAATTTAAATCAAAATCCATTGTTTCCAACAATATTTGGATCTCTTCAATTTTCCTTTGTGAAACGAATATGAAATTATTGGATATGTCGTTTTGATTTATGAAATTGACATTAAATTCTATTTCCTGAAGTAAATGTCAATTTCATAAAACAAAACAACGACATTTTACGAGATTTTCATAATCGTTTCACAAAGGAAAATTGAAGCGATCTAAATATTCCGAAGTCACTGGGGCTTTAAATAATAAAGAAAACGAAGGCATTACAACTTTTAAGATGAACTTCAAGTACGTCGAAATTTGTTCGTTTAAACCATAGTTCATATTATCAGAAGTCAGACGAAATATGATCTTAACAATATACACTAAGTGCTAAAAAAAACTAAAATAAAGAACTAAGATGCTGCAACTTTTATTTGCAAATTCCCCGGCCGTTAAAACGTCACTTTTTAATAATGCAAAATTTGTTATAACTTAGCGCGAATGCTCGGTAACTCGGACATTCATTCGATTTAATCGAACATGTGTAATTTCTGAATTCTGAATTCGTCTTAAACGAAGAAATTAACATTATTCGTCCATACACTATGAAGGGGATTTAAAATGAGTTCGTACTACATGTATCAGAAATTCATATAACGCCAGTTCTTCTTAAGGAGGGTCACACGTAACATTTAACGCAAATGTTAAAGAACTCGAACATTCATTCGTTTTAATCGAAAATTTGTAATATCTGAATTCTAAATTCGTCTTTAACGAAGAAATTAATAGTATTCGTCCATACACAAGGACGAAAACTGGAAATAAATTCGTACTAGCAGAAATTCGTATAAAGCGAATTCTTCATAGTGAAGTTCTAATGCATTTTCGTTTTTAAAGTCATTCATACTGTCAAGATGGTCCACCCCATCCTCAATTCAACGCCCTGCGACTTTAGGCATCGATGCACCTCGTAAATCTCAATTTAGGATTTGCTGAAAACAAGAGGATGCCTTACTTAAACCGACGTAGCGTTCGCTAAATTCAAACAGTCCGGAAAATCCTCTATTCTGCGTGTCCGCCGTCCTTTGCAAGGTTGTAAATTGGATGAAAAGTTCTTCCCCTGAGGAGTAAGCCACTAAATTGCGTCGCTGTCCGCAATAGGTGCCGATGAGCGGTGCGGAGATATTGGTACCGTCGTAGATCTTAACGTGATCGAACGGACAGCTGAACGAAAAAAAAAGACAACAATATGTATGAAATAAATGGACGTGGCCATTCTTCAGCACGCTTCAACAATGGCGGCTGAAGCACTCTGGTGACTGCACCGTGCCATAACATTAAAGGCGAGATGTTAGAAATAATAATTTCTTTTCACTGTCAACCACTGTGTCGTGCTATTTTTCCCGATAATGGCTTTTAGGACATTGTCTTTTGGCCTCGTAGATTTTAACGCAAACAAATGCCTCCATTAATCATCGTCAATGCAAATTCGGCGAGACATTGCGTCACGTTGCGAGTGTCTGAAATCACGCTCTGGCCTTCATTTCATGTAACAAAGGGTTAATGTGACAAGTCTGATATAAACGAACACTATAGACAAAGCAAAATGGCATGCAAGCATGGATCTTCATCGGCCAAAATTGCTCCCCCTTTGACTACTCATCTCTCCTAAAAGCATAAATGTATAACCGAATCAAGTTATATATATGAACATCTATGATACAGAACTAGAGCTGCATATCCTGTATAAATGTATACATGGAGATGTTAATAATTTACTAAATGTGTTTTAACAAAATTCATTTACAAGAACAAAAATGATGTACGCTTTAAAAAATGTATGGTTTTTGAAAGGTTCAACAGCAAATTTCCGTCATTTCTTTTAATAAAGATGCCTAAAAGCACCTCCTAAAAAGGTGCCCCCGCTTTAGTACAGGTACAGCTCCCAGCAGCATTAGTGCAAAATGTTTATCTTCTCAAAAAATCATGGAAATGAACCTGGATCAGTCTTCGATGTCAATATAATCCAGTGCAACTATCTACAGTTCAAAATTTGTTTTCAAATCTTGGAAATCGCATGAAAAAGTCAAATTCAGATGATTTCCAACTACAATAAAAGTTTTACAATGTTCTCAATTGCGGCATTTCCCAAAATTCCTCGCTCGAAAAACGGATAATTTGAAGTGTCTTAATCTCTAGTGAAGAATTTAAAGGGTCTTAGCAAAAAATTATGTAATTAAACGCTTACATGCAACTGCCGTACTTTTCATAAACTTAGTTATTATGAAATTAGACTGCGACAACTATTATCGGAAATGACTAATACATGTACGTGCACCAATTTAACGACCATAACTCTTTCGATTAATTGAATTCATAATTTGCTAATGGCTTTTTCATGTTATAATTGCTGATTCAATCTCGTCTAATTTATGTGGCATGTGTCATGTACAACATTTTCCGCTTTGCCATGCAGGCTCCTCAAAAGATGCTTACAACTATAATGTCATATGCAAATGTGGACTGACACAAAAAGGAGCATAGCAGTTTACTTACTGAGGTCCTCCGTAAAACAGATCAAAATCCAAGAATTCAATTCTGACTCTTTGTCTTTTGTCGCCTCGGAAATTGTACGAGCAAACGAGGTTCTTTGGGTAAACACCGGGGTACGTAGGAGATAAAAATTCACCGTCACGTTTATTTTCGCTGAATATATTAAAACTACACGAAGTGTTAGGGATTAACGCTCCTATAGCGTAACGGTCTGCAAGAAAACAATGGAACGTTTTAGTCGTGCTATGGAGGTTACCAATAAAAATCAATAAAATCACTTAATATGGAAATCGCTCTCGATCAAAACGCTATAATTGGAGGTGATTATTAAGTCGTAGAAAAGGCATTATGCCAAGCAGAAAAAAGTCAATGAAATCCAGAAAAAACGTAAACAGTCTGTGACTTTTTAGCTCAGTTTCAAACATATGCTCTTATAAAGAAAATGACAGAAAACACTATGGCTAACAACTTTGAGAACACTGATCATTTTATCAATACACAACCGTTGATGGTAAAACTCATAGCCCCACATCCTGAAGCGGGCTCCCAAACCAGCATCTTTATCGGGCCTCCTGGCCAGAAGTTTGGTGGACCCCCAGGCTAGGGACAAAATGAATCAGTACAATTATTAAAATGAGCCCCCCTCCCCCATTCTTTGTGGGGACCATGTTAAAAAGTAGGTACCATTGATTTAAGTACTATACCCAATTAGAAAGCACGACGTTTCGACCCCGACGTTTGATTTTCTTTCTTAATTTGGCTGAGCTTATTTCTAAACGTAAACGCTTATGTTCATTTAAATCGGTTTAAGTTAGGTTCGGTTGGGTGAAATGTCCTCGGGGTCAAAATGGCCGAATCAAAGCGTACTGTTCCCTCACAATTATACGCTCGTATAAGCGGCATTTTAGTTAGCATGATTAGAAATAACAAGGTGTAAAAATAGGTAGGTGTGTAGGAAACACGAAACTTAATGGTTTCAGAAACTGTAAACTCAATTTATTAACGTAACTGGAAACTCGATTTGGAAAGTCTGTTAACGCACGATTCGGAAACCTACATTCCATTTTAAAAAACAAAGTTTGTTTCCTCGGTGTAGTTCCATCTATAACGACTGAAATGCATTACCTAACATATTCCTTACTATGATCTTTTGAAAATAAACCAAAAAATGTCATCAAATCGAATGTTTATCAAGCATGTAGAACCAATTCGTTTGATGCATATTTATTTAAGCGCCTGAAATGCGGAATGCAATTCAAGAAGTCGTTTGAAGGATTTTCAATTTGCTTTTTGTTTGAAAATCTAGACCCAGGGTTCGCCTAAATCCTACAAATCGTTGCCATAGCTATTTCAACTTAACGCATCACTTCGCTAGTAAAAAAGCTATGCCTAACCCTGAATCAACCGATTAATCCCCCTCAATAGATTCCCTGGGGATTTCTTCAATGAAAGGTATCTAGAATGCCATTCGCTCCTCACGCGTGCATCTCATCAATAAAATACGCCAAAAATTGACTGGGATTTCACAGAAAATCCACTTACTATATAACAAACACTGAGAAAAATATTGTTTTCATATTGTATTCTTGTAATTCATTTATTTACTTTTTATCGGCCTATTTGCATGGTGGCCAAATTATGTAGTCTCCCTGCAAATGTGGGGATCGACTGGGGCACAAATTAATGACTATATATTACTCAAGAGGGATATGGAAACACTAAATTGCAAAGTTAAGATTAGGGTAAACCTTAAATATCATCATCATTTGTCAGGATTTTCGTCCGCTAAGATTGAAATTACCGATTGATTAAGTACATACAGTACATGTACTTAAGCTCTAGTCAAGCAAATGAAGCAGTGAAATTTTTCAGGTTAGTCGCCTGTTGTAGACATCCTCCCAGTCCAATGTCTCCTAAATAAGCTTGACTATTTTCTCAAGGAGAAACGACGTTCCTTTTTTGGTATTGCTTAAATTATCACTAGCGTGGCTAATAGACAAATTTGGAATTTGTTCACATCATTATTTCACGTAGTCCTATCGCACGGTTCGAACCTCGCTTCAGAAATGACATAACTAAAAAATTGTCTATTTTCGGTTTCAGTCGAGCGAAATGAGCGTTATATACAGTAAAAACGACATAATGAATAAACTACGTAATAACAATAAGTGATATACCATTTATTATTATTATTATTATTATTAACGAAAACCATATCATAGTTTCGGCTAAACGACAGTATTTCCACTTTATATTACCATGTCCATTACAGTGAATTTCCAGGAATTTAAACTTGATTTATCTTAAAATGAAAAATTTGGAGTTGTGCCACTTCTAAAACGAAGGAATCGAAGGAAAATATCTAGTTAAATTAGAGTTACGACAGTTTCAGAAAAGTATTGGAGCACAAATCCTAAATTTACGGTTTCGTGCCATGTTAACTGTTACAAAGATACAATGTTGTTGCTTTAGAATGTGGAAAAATTGTTCACCGGGATAATTAGAATATGAGTTTTAATAACATGTACATTTCACTTTTATGTGTATAAATTTAACAAAAACATACTTTTTGGCATATATGTTTCATTTCTTCAAAAAAAAAAAAAAAAAATCAAACATTTTAATTTAGCATATATCTAAAAAAATTATTAACCAACTGACACATATGATTACCAATGCTGCAGAACAACGGTTTTATTCCATTTATAGCATTGAGTGCAAAACCGAGCAAGGAAATTCCGATTAAAATCTTCAGATCTTACCTGCGTTTATGAATTCGTATGTTCCGTGGAAATCTCTAACTACATTCTCTTGGTCTGAGTAAAAGCTAATGACTAAAATTCTGAACAATGAAATCCTTTGTCTGGGAGGGATTGCGCCGCAATATCTTCCGCCAAATGGAGTGGATATTAAATCTGCCTCGGGACTGGGAACTTCGGTATACAAGTCCAGGTACTCGTGAATGCATCTGAAAAGAAACGGAATCACAAAGAATTTAACGCGTGGATAATTCATGCACGTTTTTTACCAAGCAACGAAATATCAAAATTTGCATATCGTAAATGTTAAGCCGGACAGTAACAACCACCATTCTGCCTAGTATATCACGCTTGTTGGTTTTTTTGTTTTTTGTTCGCGGTTTTGCAAAATGTCAACCCATAGCACAAGACCGGAAAACACGAATCCAAGAAAAAAAACTACGAAAATGCATCAATATTAATTACTGGCTCAGATCAATACAAAGTTCATACAATAGAAAGATCAATAAACGTGCAAAAAGTGCGCATCGATTTCTTCGCAGTTTTAAGCGTGAATTGTTAACTTGGCATCGAATTAGGGCAGAATCGAGGCTCCCCGCATAGATTCGGACTAGTTATTGTGGTCATTTATCATCGAGCAGACCACTCACGGTGCCTCTATTAACAAAAAAAAAAAATAAACTTAATAAAACACATACTGCTATTGGATTACAGATGTCTTAAGCACCCGGGCTCGCTCATAAATTACGTCGTCATGCATTATCGCGGAAATGCATTTAGAAAACTTAATAATTAATGCGTTTTGGAAAGAATAGCTTAAACGGTATTGATAAATTTCTGAATTATTAAATTCTGAAAAATGTTTTTAGACGTGTGTTTGCCAGAACATTTATTGAAAATCTAAAAACGAGAATTTATTACTATTAATATCAGCCTATTTTGCAGTATGCTTTAACGGCGTGGAACGTTACAGTAAATTACTCATAATGTAAATATCGATTCAACATCGCACTTTAACATTACTGAAATGCTGCAGATTTAAACAAAATTGTGATACGTTTTTAAATGTATAGTAATTAATGCAGTTTCAATTTTCAAATAAGATATTGAACGAAATATTTCAGTTTCAATTTAGTTCACTATCTATACAGGTATATAGCTAACGAATTGGTTTATTTCCGCTTATTTTTAGTTCAATATTTTAAAAGAATAAGTAATGTTTTGCAATTTTTCATGATTTATACTTGAGTAACATAAAACACGTACACTTGTACACGCATATCGTCGATAAAATATTTTTACATAAAAAATACTTCAATTATTTTTTTTAAAGGACGTTAGCCACTTGTTAACTATGCGGTTTCCTCAAAATAAGCTGGGAAGTGTCTCTAAAAATTCAAAGCCACACTCATGTAAAATATGGAGGACTCAGGTGATTCAAGTTTGAGATGGATGTATTGTTTGCTAGTGAAGCTGTAGCACTCTTCATCGTTTAATGCACAAATAACATGCATGCCAGTGATGACATCTGCACTTTAAAAAATTTGAGGTTGATTCCAGGTTCTTCGGAAAATCAGCGCCCATTTTTTTTCATAAAGATGCTTCGAAGCACTTCAACTAAAAATGGCGACCAAATCAGCAATACTGGCCTTCAAGGAAGGTTCCATAGTTTTAAAGATTCTTGGAGGAACCTATTCAGGAATGTCACACCACGTGAAAGATGCATCCCAAAACCAGAAACTTTCAGAAGCTTGAGGAAATCGGATTTCGAAATTAAAATCAATGTTAAAAGTAATTTGTTTTGGATTATTTCAGTTCACTCCATTGCAATGTTTTCGGTTGAATAGATGCTATCGTCCTGGAAATGTATTGTTCTGTTTAGATGTACAACTGCTATGGTGTACGGTAAAAACTGAAATGTTAAGCACAGTAATATGAACGTTTTAGGTTTGGTCAGGCCAGGTTAGGTTAGGTTAGGTTAGATCAAATTATTGTTCCCAATACTTCAATGTTTACTGTATGCCATAGAAGTTGTACTTCTAAATAGAATTAGATTTTCAGTACGAAAACACATGCAACCACGTGCATATTCAGATTTTAATTAATTATCGAGACTTATCTTATATTTGGATGTTTTTTTCCAAAGATTTTACGATGTTTTCACGATGAAAACATAGCAATCACATGCAGTAGCTACTTCGGAATGGATGGTACTGATCAGGATTTATTAAATTAAAATGTTCCAAAAGGAATTGCCGTTCAAATTCATCCTTATTTTAAACCCTTTCAATTTATAAAGAACCTTCAAAAGAATTGAGTGTATTGAACCTTATTTGTGTATTTGGAAATATGTTAGAAGGTTCTTGAATAAGAACCTTTTTGGGGTTCTTCGAAGCACCTAAAAAGGTTCTTCTGGTATAACACGGGAAAGAACCTCAAAAGATTCTATTTGGTCTACCTTTTTAATTAGAGTGTGTACACCTTAAAACAGCTTTAATCCTATTCATTATCACCTGTTTAATATTTAAACGTGTTTACGCAGCAACAAAATAATACGTCTGCGCTAATTAAGCACGTGTATCTCAAAAGTACGACGATTTATCCGCGAAGTTATAAAATATGCAGCACATGTGCGAATTAAAAAAAAGCATCACCGATATTCAAGACATGTAATTTCCGCCATAATAACTACTACGGTTTCCAACCGTATCTGCCTAATGCCAACTAATTAAAGGGTAATGAAGGAACGTATTAATTGCAACTAATTCAGCGAAGTAATCCATCTTTTCAACGTCAAGTTATGAAAAATAAAGATAGTGTCTACAGCGCGAGGCTCCAGATTTATTTCCCGGATGGGCCGATATAGAAAATATGATGAAAAGGCCACCAAACCAATATCATTAAGTCAGTGGCAAGCTGTTCTAAATTTAGCTTGACTTAATTAAAACACGCCTGAATGGAAATACAAAATACCTATACCGGGTGTCCCAATTTAAAGGAGCCATTGAAATATGTTTTTAAATATTGGCCTATCACATTTATTTCCTATATGAACTTGTACTTTAAAAATTATAAAATGCATAAACGCATAGCGCCAGCTTGTGACCCCTTCAAAACAAAACGTTTGTCTTGTAAACGTTTTGCTTATTTACCGAGATGTTTCAGGGGATCCTTTAAAACGGGACATCCGGTATATCTAATTGGTATTTTGTGAAATATTTGTAATAAGGTACACTTTATTACAGAGAATATGGAAGATAAGTCACTAAGTACAAAATGCCTTATGCTGGCCATTAATAACAGATTTTACGATTATAATGTACAGCATTATTCTAGTTGAGAAATCAATTCCATCAACGAATGACTCGATGATTACATCAAGGATTCGGGCAATTGAATATCACTCCAATTTCCAGTATTCCAGTCTTCTTTTTCTCCAAACACGGAGTAAATTATTTATTGTTGCAGCTATGCATTCTCATTATAGAGATTGCGTGCAATGAAAATATGCTACGTTTTTTGTTTCTTTTTATTTATTGCTATACACATAACCGCTTTCTACCGTTATAACCACTCGATTTCCACCAGACAGAAATTAAAAATCTCTCAATCTGCGAAACTGCGACAAACTGCAAAACAATAAATAAAGCCAGTTCGAAGAAAATTACATACAAGTATACTAGTATTAGAAACAGAAAAAAATGCAGATGCACATCCAATTTGATCATTATTGATGGGTTTTCTTTCTTCTTAATGGAAGCAATTCCTTATCAAACACGCAAAAAGGTAATACGCTCATTGCTGTGTATTTATAGATCATAAATGCTATAAAATACAAATCTGCTCCTCATATCAATAAACCTTAATTCTTCAAATACAAAATATATCATCATACTATCTGATTTGGAATTTTGGCGTTTTTTTGCTTTCAAAAATGCGAGTAATGCAAAGCCTTTAAATTCAAATGTTTTCAAACAGATTATATAAGCTATATGAAAAGCAAATAAATAAATAGAAACTGCAATGTGGAAGCGCGCGCATTTGAACTCAAAAAGTTCTTCGCAAAAGTTCTGCAAACCATATCGAGCAGTTCATCTCAGGATGTTTTTCGAAAAAAAAGTCCCTTGTAGTTTGAAAGCAACAAAGCTTAAATCGACAAAACCATCTTTATCTCTTCCAGAAATTCCCAGCCTAAGCTAGAATGTTAGAGATACGGGAAAAAATCAATTTCAAGAGCAACAACATGCAAAATCATGTAAAAGAAAAATTAAACTTTAAAAAGCTTTTTATACAGCACGTGTTCCACGAAGAAAATCAGATGAACGTATAGCTCACAATCTGCTTACATGTATATCCCAGACTAGCTAAGAATTCGTATAGTGCACCTATCAACAATTCCTTTGTTTCGATTTGAGGCACTTCGAAATACAAATAACTCAAAGGTATTTGTATTTATGACTCTGCATTTAAATGTAATGGACCTTACGCAGATTTCGTCAGCGTGCATATATCACGTGACATTGTATTCATTCCATTGACGAAAATTACCCGCAGGCAGTGTCGAGGACGTTCTTTTAATTGTAAATTTGTTGAAAAGATCACGTGATTACACTCTGCATAATATCCATTAGAAACCAGTTATCAATATGGGATATCGAAGTACTGTACACTTTTTCAAAGATTTCTTACCAAGCGATATTACTAATCCACAGTTTGCCAGTCATGGACCTTACTCAGAATTACGTATGAAGTTGCAACAACTAAAAGAACGTGCCTTGGCACCGTCTTTGGTAATTTTAGCCAATGGAATGAATGAAATGCCACCTGATGTAGGCATGCTGACGAAATCTGCATTAGGTCCATTGAATGGCTTTATACAAAAACTGGCTAAGTCAACGGCTTTTCCATTGGACTTAGGCAGTTTTTGTAAAACGTCATTCAATTTAGGTGCCATTTAATATATAATATTCAGATTTTTATATTTTCTTAAGGTACAATTCTTGAAAAGTCATCACTCCTGATGATCGACTTTCGTGCTCATTTTTCTTTTTTTTAATCAAAAATATCAAAACTCCTGCCAGTTGAATTGCCTTTTTCCTCTGCCCTTTCTTTGAATAAGTTCAAGTTTTCTAGCAACACGAGGTACAGTATATTTCTAACATCATAAATATTAATGCATGCACGCCACATTTCTTCCAATAAAGCAAACTAATTGGCACGCTGCACTGTCTGCAATATATACACTGTATTAGGTAGAACCAAAGGTACGAAATAAAAGGTCCTTTTTTATCCCTCAAGCTCCTTTCACCGCCTTTTAACTTGGAAAATTCAACGATCATTTTTGTGTTCTATGGCAATCCTCTAAGAATCTCATAAAGTTATGTACTAGTCTATAATTTTTCCCCCCATCTCTTTTCCTCGAAGCCTTTAGAGCTAAGATATTATACCAAGACTGCATTTTCCCATTACCAACAATTGTAAGGATAAAGAAGGGGGTGCTACTCGACATAGCGGCATAAAAGTAATAAGTCAAAATGAGATGAGAGCACAGACTCACATATTAAGCCTAGCAATGAGTACGCTTGTAATGACAAACAGCGAATACATATTAGTTGGCCAATGCTAACATTTTCCACATCCAGCACACTGATTGCAAGCTTTCAGCCTTTTCGCATTAGAAAATTTAATCAGAACTATGTACAGGGTGCACCAGAAATTAGTTGATTCAAATTAAATTTTCATAATGTACAGTATATACACGATACCAGCGATGTAAAACGAGCTCAACCTCCCAGGAGATAGACCCTTAAAATCTATACAGTAAAATTATTATTATTTCAAAGAAAAGATTGGAAAACTTCATACTTTGAGTAGAAGTCAAACTGTTTTCCTATTATTGTTTTCATAGATTTTGTTTCTTAATTTTTCAACAAAAACTTAACATGCCACCACATGATTAACGCATTTAAATCAAAGCATAAATTGGGAAAACATCAGAATAATGTCCATTTGGGTATGCATTTACAATTGTAGTTAATCCAAAATTCGATGAATAGTCTAGATTCCACCTCATAAAAATAGTTTTATCACATGTTTTTAGATTAACGATTGTTCAGCTATAAAGTTGAACAATTTCAGTTGTCAATTTCAGCCTTAAAAGCATATTGTTCAGTCATAAAGGTGAAATTTAGAATTGTCAATTTCAGCCTTAAAAGCATATTCTGTGTATTTACAAATTGCCAACTCATCACAGCGGATCGAATCATCGTTACATTCGAGCTATCATTAGAGGTGCCAAAATTATATTCGGCAGAAACAGACCTGAATCACACCCTGATTTAATGCAACTTCTGAAGCACCCTGCACAGTTCTAAAAACAGTTGTTCGATGCAGCAGCTGTTAAAACGTTGCAGCGAATGAAAGGCAAGAACAGAAGCATGTTTATATACAGAGGAATATATGCTATAAACAATTTGATCGTTCATTAGTTAAATGAGGTAGAAATGGAACTGAATTATAGGGTTATAGGAAACGTTTTGTACTCACTCAGGACGAGTTCCTGCTGCAGATCCACTAGACGATAGCAAATAAAACAATGGCAGAGAAACAACGAATTATTGTTTTATATTTATATCATTGATAGAAGATATAGGCATAGTGTCGATAAATAGTAGGCAGAATGACGGTGTATTTATAGCTTATGGAGTGATCTTATATATATATATATATAGCAGTGAAAAAGGTGAATTAAAACTGAATTTCAATTGCAATAATATAGCACAAAACACCTCATGAGCGAACGAGAAATTAAGTGCAAGGATTGTGCTTTAATTCATGTCAACCTTATAATGCATAAAAAGCGCATTAAAAGTGCATTGTGGCCCTCTAATTATAATAAAGTCGAACCTCGTTAAGACGAATCTCAAGGGACGTCATAATAAACCGTAGTTCGTTTTATCACAAGTCAGGGAAAATACTGTATAGTTTCAACAGGAAGAATTACAGCTTCATCGAAGTTTGGACGAAACGTATATATGGATGGGAAGGTACTGCAACCTTTACAGGGAAATTTCCGTTTTAACATACCTTTTTTCGTATTGTCTATAAAGTAAGTTTTAACTTTGAACTCACAAAATTCATTCGTCTTAACCGAAAATTCGTAACCCTAGTTACGACCCTAGTCATCTTCAACAAAGAAATTAACATTTGTCCATACCCTAGGACGCGGATTGTAAACGAGTATGTATTATCGGAAACTCGTATAAAGCGAGTTCTTCTTAATGAGGTTCCATTGTATCGGGATGCAGAAAACGTTTAAAAACGAAGATAAGTATCCCGCAATGATAATCACAACGATCGAACAAACATTTCGATTTTCGCTAGTGATATTGTGTTGTAAAACTTTTACACTTCAAACCATCAAATTACAATATATTACGAAATTACATTAAAATATCAAAAAACAGAACTTTTTTTTAGATTTCGCAGGTGGTGTTAACGAAAAAGACTAAAATGGATATACAGCGTTTTGTAAAAATTTTGAAAATGATTTCAGAAAATATCGTTCATAGTATTAGAATCAGAACTCATTTACTCACGAAGCTGTATAGGTAGATTTTATTTCAATTACCAGAGTTTATCAGCACTAATTACAAATGAATTTCCAAAAATTCTAGAATTACTTTCTTTGATTTTCCATTCGCTAGTATTTCCTGGCATTTTACAATCACAACTTTATCGCTATTTAAGCAAGAACTTATTATGAAATCATCTCATGAACTTCAATTACTTTCATTTAAAGCACATTACTTGGATATTATATGCATGTTTGTGACTATCGGTCTATAAGTATAGAATATATCGCCATTAGTATACTTTTACTATTTCCTGGCAGAGAATAGCATATTTGCTAGTTTGATAATAATAAATAAGCTTTCATCTATACTATACGTTTTTTCGATGACAAAATACAGTATACTCTAAGAAATTTGAGGTTCATTCAGGGTTCTTCCAAAAAACTCCACCCTTTTTTTCCCATGAAGATGCTTCGAAGCACCTTAACTAAAAATGGCGACCATATCAGCAATACTGGCATTCAAGGAAGGTTTCATTGTTCTAAAGGTTTTTGGAGGAAACTCTTCAGGAATGTCACACCACGTCAAAGCTGCATTCCAAAACCAGAAACGTTCAATGTTACACGCAGTTTCTTTTCATGATTAACTGTTAGATTATTTCAGTTCACTCCATTGCAATGTTTTCGTTGCAAACATTGTTCTAATGCAGAATAGCTGCTATCGTCCTGAAAATGTATAGTTCTGTTTAGATTACAACTGCTATGGTGAAAAGTAAAAACTAACTTGTTTGGCACAGTAATTTGAACGATTTAGGTTAGGTAAGGTTAGTATATGTTATGATAGGTTGTACTTCTAAATTGCATTAGATTTTCAGGACGAAACACATGCAAACACGTGCATATTCAGATTTTAATTAATTACCTAGACTTTTCTTATATTTGGATGGTTTTTTTACAAAATTTGAATGCTTTTTTCAAAATTTGAAAGTTTTAAATTAAATTACTGGGTTATATGCAGCTATTCGGCCTAATATCACTTTGTTCTCACAATGAAAATATAACAATCTCATGCAGTAGCTACATCGGAATGGATGGTACTGATTAAGATTTCGTGAACTGAAATATTCCAAAAAGAATTGCCTTTCAAACTCATCCTTAAAGGAGCTCAATGTATTGAACTTTTTCAATTTATGAAGAACCTTTTTTATTTAAAAAGAACCTTTAAAAGGGTTCAGTGTATTGAACCTAATTTGTGTACATATATTTGGAACCTTTTAGAAGGTTCTTGAAAAATAACCTTTTTTGGGGTTCTTCGAAGTACCTAAAAAGGTTTTCCTGGTTTAACAAGGGCAAGAACCTCACAAGGTTCTATTTGTTATACCTTTTTTTGGAGTGTACATGCATGTCCTTTATAGCATAAATAAGTGCCATCGGCAAATTCAAAGTAAATATCTAAAAAAATACCGCAAAAATATTAAAACAAATTTTGATACAATATCATACCTATGCATGTATTTATGCAACATTACAATTTAAACGAGCTTTCTATTAGATTTTGCGATAGTCAGAAACAGAGAAATTCGCAAACAAATTGAAATACAAAGTAAAGACAATTCCGAATAATCCGGTAGTTGGATAATCGGGTCTTTAAAAATAGTCCAACAGATTTTCTCCACAAAAACGTCATTTATTAAAATATCAAATAATTTTCCATTTTCGTAATAATTCAGTCCAGAGAATCCTGCATTTGATACAACGTATCAAAACCCAGAATCCGTATCTCAAGAGTAAATGAACTCCGAAATCCCTTCCTGCATGAACAGTCGGGGATCAATTAATGCGATTTTCTCAAATAATACCAACTCTCAAATAAGCAATCATCAAAACTCCGGGAGGCAAGAAAAAAATGCAGACGTGATAAAGTGCCTGTGCAGAAATTATCCGTTCAGAATCAAACACACAAAAGGCGGGTAATATGGATCAAAAACCATTTTGGAGTAGAACGTCTGCTTGGATTGCCAGCTATACGAACTTCATATAAGCATCTAGAAAATCGTGATTTTCGCGAAATCGTCGAGCGACATTTTCAATACTTGCCAAAAAAATATCTTAAATTGATCGATCAATGGAGTTTGAGGTTTTTTTTTTTCATTAAAAAAATCCATACAGTCATGTTGTTAGCCGAATGTCAAAACAGGATATACTTTCTGCTGTTCATCTGATTTCACGTACAGTATGACCGTATTTTTGAAATCGATTCAGAATACGACATATGCTGTATGACTTTAAGAGATGTAGCAGGGCAAGACTTAGATAGTGAAATTAAAAATAATGCAAGTTTGTGCTCCCAGTCAAAGTGGGGATTAGGAATGGTTTTTTTTTAGCTGACTGAGGTACTGATTACAGTTGAAAAAAGCCCAACTAAACACTGAGCAGGAGCCATTTTGTAAAATGCAAAATAATGTAGCTCCAATCTCTGATTTAAGACGCAAACGCATGTAATACTAGCGTTTTACTTCAATATTTCAATACGCCCTAGTTTATTTATCATATGCGGATGATGCCATGTTTTTTTCATTAAAAAGTTTCAAACTAGTAGGATAACGCTAGCTTTTTCGGTCGCTGTTTGCTTCAACTTAGTTTTAAAACTTTCGTAGATGGACAGAAACATTAATAAGAAGAAGCTAAAAAGAATTCGGAGGGTTTGTTAAGCTAAGTCCAGTTTAGAGGACACATAGGCAAACTTTTTGTTGCTAATTGTTGTCTATTGTTTCTGGGAACATAAACATCTGCAAACAGACTTGAACATTCTGTCCACACTGAAGCAACTTATATTCTAGATACATTTTAATAAAGTTTACTTTGTTCCCATTTACTGAAACATTATGTTCACACCGAAAATGCAACTTATATAAGAACAACGTACTCCAGTTTTCTGGTTTATAAACAGTAAACAAGCAAGTGTTTGGAACAAGGAGTTGTATACACTGGATCATCAACACTCCAGAAATGTTTACTCTTGTTGCTAAACTTCCTTTGTTCCTCACCGCTTTTTACGGAAACAAGAAACTTAATTGGTGAAACGCTTGTTCTGTTGCCATAAAACATAACGAACTTTCAGAAACATAAAGGAACATTCTTTTTAGCATCTTTTGATTCAATTATGCTGCGAATTGCATCACAACTCGTATGATCCAAGATGATTCCGTAAAGTTTCTTCGCATAATTCCGCGAAATTGTAACAACAGTTTTGAGCAAACAAATGACGATACTGATATCGCACCTACAGTATACTGTCATGCGGTAGCATAATGAACATGCTATTGAACTCGGCAGCATGGAAACGCGGACGACAGCTGCCAAGTTCAGTTAATTTTATGCAAGATGTCAACAACAAAGATAATTATTAAGCTATTTACGTTAATAAGGATGGCGGGGCTTCCTCGAGGGCATTGATCGGAACTTTCTAGATATATGTCATACAACAAAACCGTGCAATTGTATAATGCAGATATAGAACTTGGCATTTCTGTGAGCACATTTTCTACCCTTCCATACTACTGTATGTCGTTTTGTTATTATCTAATGTCTACGAGCACCATAGGTGATAACCACTCACGAAAAACGAAAATTCAAAAGAAAAAATGCGAAGATTGTCATGATGCACTTCATCGAGATTAGGCTAAAGCGTGCGAGCATCCCATGCGTGCATTCCCCTAGGGCTAAAAGGCGTCCCTCAAAGGCCAACGAGTATATAAGAAAGGACTTACTCAGGCGGCGTTCCAGTCAAATTAAATGCCCTGAAGACGATTTTAACTCTTTCGGTAGGATTTGCTATGAAGGTGTATATACACTGGTGAGGTCCAGGGTCCTTTGAATTGGTGAGGTTAGGCGAGAAGAACGAACCATTGCGAGGGCCGTTAGGATTGCTGATGAACATCCTGTCACATTCTAACAGCAAGAGGAAAATCAGAAAAACTGTTAATAAGGCCAAACGTGCGGAAGAAAGGAAAAAAAACATGTACTTAAAGAGTGCATTGAGAGAAAAAGTATACTAGCCAAATATCTCAACAATTAATAAAAAAATACGTTCTATGCTGACGATACCAGGTTATTACGAGTGCCACTTTCTGCTCGATTTAATCCTAATGACGTTCTACGAGTTCGTAGATAAGGACAGCCATTGAAAAGCTGCTAGGAAGGATTTTGAAATTTATAAAGTAAATGAATTATCTTTAGCAGTCTGAGAAAAGATCAAAAAATCTTCGATTTACGATATCAGTTCAAACGAAGAAATTATCTTTTGTACTTGACTGCCAATTGCAAAGTATATTTTAAGAAGGACAAAACTGAGAATAACGAAGCGTAAGTCATTTTTTTTTGCCATTTGAAACTTTACAAACTAGCAATACATTTAATTCTTTTTATATCATTGCCTTTTTAATATCTGCAGAGATGGCCCTGTATGATGTAACTATGACATAACGTCATATCCGGCCAGAGAGAAAGCTACATGGAAGTAAATTTTAATAGGAAATATTTTATTGTGATTTTTACTTTCTTCATTTACACTGTTGTCAAATTTGAATCAATAGAGGTATTTTCCAAATTATTTACACAAGCTGCATTTACAAATCTTGCATATTTCCCTTTAAATGTTAAAAGGGAATGTAAGTATGGCTTTAAATTACACGGTTTGATTGATGGTTCACGCTAAAAGCAGCTCGGACAGAAGTTTGCAAAATGGCGACATTTTTTTTTGATAAAAGCATACCAGTACGTGTGATAAATTGTGCGAGCGAGAAATTCCAATTTTTTCCTACGCCTAAATAAGTCGCATTTTCATGTAGTCTTCAGTGAAAAGGCAATTTTTATGTATACTTATATAAGCAGAATTCTTAGTTCCAGCTGAACCGCCAAACAGCGTTAACGAAAGCCAGGAAGATTCATGGATTGGAAAACCGTCATTAGAAAGGGAAATCGATTAAACCCCCAAATTACTTTGAAAGGCAATTCGCGCTTGAATTTATAAATGAGGCTTGGGTGTTTATTTAGCGCAAACATCGCATATACAGATATAGTGTAGGAGAATATGGCTTCCAATTGAAAATGTCGTACAACACGTTGCAGTAACAAAATCGGTTAAAACTGAACAAGGCTGCACAACTAATAAAGTGATCGTTTCAAATTTTATTTTGAAATTTGCCTTCATAGAAATTAAAAAAGGGTTTATTTATAATTAAAGGAATTTGAAGATGACCTATAATAAGCTGATATGGTAGCATAAACGTTCGATACACCAAAGTTGTAAATTTAAGTAGAAATCTAAAAATCTACCAACTTGAAAATGATATCAATTTTAAGTCTACACAAAATAAACGCAAGGAGTGAATCCATTTGCTGTCATCAGTAATCTGAAAACTCGGATAAATTCATCCATTACACAATTGCTAATACCATTTAAGACATTTAAGCATTATACTGTAATTTACTTACTAATTCAGAGCGAAGCAATTATTAAAAGCAGATTAAACTAGAGCTTAATGGCATTAAATCATATCTTCATTATCAAATATTAGGAAAGTTTTACTTTTTAAGTTTTATTTCAATATTCTGGTAAAGTTTTCAAACTATACGCGTTCGAATTAAGTCATGTTTCCACAAACACGTGGGCATTTTTGATGGATTCACTCCTCGCTCAAAAAATAAGCCATTTTTTTATAAAAAGTAAAATCACGAAATACACACAAAACACAATTACGATGAGAACACAAACGAGAATTAAATCTAATTTCTCTGAACAAGTGTGCTATATAATAGAAAGATATTTTAAAAAGATAAAACATTATACGAATTGAAAACTCTCGACACATGCACTTTTTAAAGTGACTAAAATGAAGTCAGGTGCGCAGTGAAATGTGATCAAAATACTGAAGCTAAAAATAATGAAACGTAAAAATCGAAATTACTACAAGAATTTCAGTTGGAAATTATAGAGAATAAAACCAAAATCAAAATGAACCAAAAAATGTGAACTAAAAAATGGAAATAAAAAGGAGTGCCCAAATGCAAAGCAGGTGTATAAGAAGAGGTACAAGAAGGAAAGGCGGATTTTGCCATCATTTCTTCACCGAAAATGAAGACTTCTAGACATCGAGGCATGTCCGATTTCGTGCTAGAATCTAAATCAAGCATCTCTCTACAGATTACGAGTGCAATGCAGGGGACAGAAAAGTTTCTTTTAACCAGAAGTTCGTCAGGTCTAGAAAAGATGAACAGGTTACGAGTTCGTCATTTTAGATTCTCCACTACTATAAACGTTGATAAAACGACATTTAAAGACAACACTTCTAAAAGCACTGCTTTGGCTAAATTGTTGCAAATTAACGAAAGTTTACAGAATGATAAACACCTGCAAATTCATTAATGATCTGGTGAATTATAATTTTGATCAACTCCATATTATCACCATAACCAGTGTTCAAAAATGGAATTATACATGTAGAATCATAGAAGCGAAGCACAATGCTCTATCTAGGGACATGTACAGGACTTGAGTCCATATTTTTATTTTTACAAATTAAAAAAAAAATGTAGCTAGATAGTGTATACATTGTACTGTACATAATATTAATTAGAATGTGTCTGCCTTGATCTGGAATATATTCCTAGATCTAGAATATATTCCTTGAATCTAGAATTTATTCTGCTTTTACAGAATAAGGTATTTTTCAGTTTTATTGTCGTTTTTCAAATAATGCATTAAAATATTACATATTTATTGAAAAAGTATAATTTCTCCATTCTGTCTGAAAATTAAAATCTGAACTTCAGCTTTAAAAGCTCGTATTGATTTTTGCAGAAAATTTTAGAAATAACACAATAGCCTATCTTTCTTCTCTGATAAACAACCCTTGGCATTTTCCTAGTTTTAATGGACATATAACTGGGAACTTCTTAAGATTAGCAATCAAAAGATCAACCCATTTTTGTTTTGTGTACCGTAACAGAGGGACTTCCTGAAATACAACATCGGTAACTTACTCTACTTCTTATATTCACTATGGCCCATAGTTCTATGAAAAATAATTTCTAAAGAGGGCCACTAGTGTACTTCAGCGAAATTATAGAAAACCAACCAGTATGCCAACTTCCATTTTTTCCAATACATTTTACAAAACAAGACAGCAAAATGTATGATCCATAATTTAAAACTGCATGTGTAATTATGACATCACAAGGTAGATGACTACAGAAAATGGTTTACTGAAAAGCTCTGCGTATTTTCAATACGAATCTTAGTATTCTTGAATGAATAATTAAAAATTTGCGATTAATTAGCTTATGATGCACTCGGATTAAACGTGTATAATTTTACACAAATTATGTGAAGGAATGCAGCATGGACTGGTCTTCGTTTTGGAAAATAAATTAGATTATGCGTTTAAATCAAATATTAACAAATCTCTAGCATATCACATTCCCGCTTCAGAAGTGACAAAACTCAACATTATTCATTTTGAGAAAATGCTGTTTTAATGCATGATAAAATTAAATTACAATACTATCAATTAGCCGGTACTATGGTAACTTGTGTCGTTTTTACTGAATAAAGCTTATTTTACTTGACTTAATAGTTTTAAACCAGAAATTGAAGATTATTGGGTTGTATCCTTCTGCAGCGTGGTGCTACATATTCGCCGGCCGCGCGATGGCGCCACCGATGCACGACTTCCGCTTTAATGGCATACTGGTTCGCTTCGATTTACTGTACATGTACCTTATTGTTAATATCCATATCCGCGTGTGGAGAAATTTCCCATTTAACTTTCAGTCAGCAGCTGCGTGCTACCAAGGATGACCAAGTTACCTTATTTGCTTGGTCACTGCGCAATAATGAATCCTTATCAATGCCAAATTCAGGCCGCAAAGAGATTGGCAATACTTGTCCTCGCATTAGCGGTGCTGCATGGTTTCTCCATGGCACAGTCCTTCGATGATTAATGACCAGAGATGCGGAGACGTAGTGGTCACTCGAGAGTCTCGAGGGGTGAAAAATCAATTAATATTTGAAAGGATCCTGCGAATCTGCATAGCGCGAGCAGTTTTATTGGCAACAGCACTTCTGCTGACAGAAAGCTTCAACCGGAATGATTTTTTGGGGTTTTTATCGCGGACATAAAGCCACTTCTTGGGCGTCTTGTCCATTTCTTAATTGCATCTCGACCAACAGGCATAGGTTTGTTGGAGATTCTACACCATTATCTGGTAGAAACGTTGGTAAATAGTCTCACCAACCTCCATCTCCAAACCAATTATAAGATTGGCGCCTTGTTGTCAAGGCAAAAATGCAAAGGCCAAACGAATTATGGACTTTGAATAAATCCATACTCGGCTCGTAATGAGTTTACCCCCTGTCAAAATGGGCATGAAATATGCCCACGTACAGTATGTATGCCATAATAGGTTTAAGAATAACCCTCGAGCAAAATGGGTAAGACGCGATGATGATATTAATTAATCATGGAGTTCATGGCTAGTTTTTCAATCAATTCTGCGTGCGTTGGCAAGAAAACAATGCACGCAAATTAGATTCGCAATCGTTCTTTGTAGAAACCAAACCTTGCCACACGAATTAGCATATGTTTTCCGCTCAATTTCTTTCAGCAGTATGCGACCGCAAATCTGTTTCGTAAATGAAATTTCTTTGTCAATCGAATAACGTGACGTATTTTTCAGACAAACGCATCAATTGTTTTTCCAATTAAAATAAATTAGAGAATTGATTCACGCTCATTATTCCAATGTTTAATATTTAAACAACATTTTCCAGTTTCCAAACATCGAATACTGTTTTACATTTCACGCACGAATGAATACATCGTGCGTACAATCTCCAAACTGTGAAGCACACTTACATGTACTGTTCATGTACAATTGTGGAAAACATAGAAAATAATGTTTTTCAGTCAAATTAGTACTACATGATGAGAATTTATGTAAAGTGATAAATGTGGAATGTTTTTTCAAGATTTTAAATGAACAGGAAAATAATGAAAGAATACTGTATCATCAATGTATTATTTGAACCTGTTTTTGTTTTGTTTTATTTTCGATTTGAGCATTTATTCTAAAATGCATTAAAATTATTGGTGAATGAAATTTAATTAATTAAGTTCAACAACTGAAAATATTAACAGATTTGCAGATTTGATTAATACTCTATATATATTGTATGCAAGGTGCATGAGAAAAATGTGATAAGAGCGCAATATTTGATGGAAGTATTCAAAGATTCATTTGATGGACAAGATACATACAGTATGTATGATGATTCCAAAAACGTTCCGGCTGCTGAGCGAATTTCCTGAGAAATTGTACATGTACATATTAAATTCAACGTACTGTAAGCAATTTTCGAAAAAGGCGTAAGTTCCAAAAAAAACCTGCACCTCTTGAACTTCTGGTTAACAGGCATATACAATGCCGTATCTTTTCTTAAGCGTGCTAATCCGCTTAACGCGGATTAATCTCGTGGGATTATCTGACATCAATCAAAAGCCATGCAAATGCATTGCGAGTGGCGGTTTGTAAATACAACGAGTGAGGGCGACATTCCAGCGTGACAAAGGGGTATATTATTATGGTGGTAATTCAGGTGATTGAAAACTGAACAAAATCAAATGAATAAAACAAAGAAAAAACGCAAACCGCTACTGTTACGGTAGTCCAGTTCTTGTGCTGGATGACTTACTGTATATGAGCGGCTAAATTAATCGAAACAAAAAATAATCTAATAACAAAAAAATTGAAAAAGATTTTTTTTTTTTTGTTAAAAAGTTCGTTTACTGTATATGCTACGAGTAATTGTACGATTAAAACTGGCGTCAAAATAGCCATGCATTTGAAATCTCTATAGAACTCCAACAAGCTTGAAATTTAAATAACCAAAATATCTTAGAATTGATGGAATCTGTATAGGTTTTTCGAACCAATGTTTATATACGAAATCGTCGTTATAAACATAATAAAATCATCGACACTACAGAAAATTCATACTGGTACATAAGAAGTAAACATCAACTCATGCCCAAAATATTCAAAAGAAACCCTCGTAAAATTATGCAACTGATAAGGGTCATGCGATCGTCTTCTCCGAATATAAACAAGATAATACTCGGCTCAGCTAACGAAACGTTGAGCCGATGAATATTTTATAAAAAGTAAAAATTCTTACCACAAAAGTCCAATTGTAAGCGCTTAAGTAACACAAGAATTATTTGAAATGATCGGGGAAGTTCTCGACAGCCTGACAAAACCATCACAAATTTGAGGCAGAGGTACAGTACAGTGGAATTTGGTGCAACCAACCATGATTTAGGGGGGAAATACACCATTACACTGAACAG
Source organism: Ommatoiulus sabulosus (assembly GCA_034697705.1). Lineage (NCBI taxonomy): Eukaryota > Metazoa > Arthropoda > Diplopoda > Julida > Julidae > Ommatoiulus > Ommatoiulus sabulosus. Next base: position 55,632 of record JAQGAO010000008.1, on the reverse strand, counting down.
GAATTTGAAAACATATTTTTTCGTTTATATTGAAACATATTGGAGGTTATTCTCTTCAGATTATTCTGAACAAGTGCTCAAAAATGAGGAAATGAATAAAACGCGTTATTATTTTTTTACAAGTAAATAAGAGAATAAAACATTTCTCTTTTGGGACATTAGTTTTTATCATCACCGTAGAAATTGTAAGTTTTAGTATGACTTCATCACAATCAGAGCTTTCATGCCATTATTCTAATGTATTCGTTCGTGCAGTATCTATAGGGTCTGCATAAGGTTTTAGAACAACTCAAATTACATTGATTCAGATTTTCACTGATTAATTCTACAGCAAACAGATTAGTTGCATACTGGAAATCCTCTTGTGGGACTTTTGATTTGTTTACTAACCACTTTGACTATTTGGATGACCCTCAGGGTGGTGTTCTCTGTACTACACGAAACACTGATGGAAATGCGTGTGCTTAGAACTTAGGATTGCAATGATATCTAGCAATCAATCATTTAGGATAAAAGGAACTAAGTGGCAAAAACCAATTGATTAGTGGCAATGACATAGCGATTAGTCATGACTCGCTGCCTCTATAATCTCTCTAATTTCGCACTCGGCCTACAAATCGATAGCAATTTCCAAAATATTGATTCTACCCAAATTAGTTTTTTTTTAAAAAAAAAACCGTATTCGATTTTCAACAATTTTTTTAAAACAAATAATCATTCTAAATATATTAGAAACGTGCATATTGTCTCGATAATTACATCGTACGCGTTTAAATATTAATTTGTTTAGAAAACCCACGCAATTAATGAAGTCGCATTTTGATGAAACCATATTGTAATAAAATTGAACAATTTCAGCCTGAGCATGACTACGAGCCTTTTCTTATTTTGAATATGCAGTATCTACCTGCCTACTTGGCATTTTCAGTATTTGATATTTACTCAAGTGATAACTTAAATTAAATAAATGGGAGATTATTAGACAGAAAAAATGTTTCTGAAATGGCATTCATGAAACTTTTTTTTGTCACAACTTTGTGAACGTCACCACCAAATTCAACGTAATTCTGTAAGCCAAATGACAAAAAATGCAGAAGAAGTTATACTGCGCTAAGGGGCTAGTCACTTCTACATTTATTTTTATTAATATTATTATGAATACAAATTTTAATAAATTCAAATTAATAAGTATTTAATTTGCCAGTTTATATTTATTTATTTTTTGTCTTTGTTATTACTATATATAATATTATTGCCTTAAATGCCTTTTTTCTTTCATGTTTCAAAACTGATGAAACACTTACAATGGAAGTGCTGAATATGTAACCCTCGCCTATTTCATGGAGAACTTAGTTATGAATTCTATTAAAAATGGACATTTAGGACACTTGTAATGCACCGTTGCCGTGTTATGTGTAGCAGCATTACAGCTCACCTTCATATAGAAAAAGCAACAGTTCTCTCTGATTAAGCGATTAACTTTTACATCACCCAGTAACTTCATTTAGCGTTTTATGTGCAACCACGAATACTAATTTGCATAAACGGATATTATACGATGAATCGGAATATAACCATATACCGACAAAAACATCAACAATTCCTTTGAAAACGTAATTTCGCCTAACTGAGATTTCCTAAAGCCCTAGCTAACAACATTTCCTCTCGATGCATACGATCATTAAATTAGCTGGAATTAATTTGCATGATTCCCATTTCATTTTCAAAACACGTTGCCTCCTCATCGCTTTCAGATAAGCCTAATATTTTACGCGATATAAATACGAAAAGAAATTGGATGGATTTCATTAATGGACCACCTAACGCGTTGCATTACGCTCGTGTATTGATCCGCCTATAGTGTTTGTTGCATCAGGTCCAATACGGATGCATTTCGACATTAAGGCCATGCGTGCAAAATTGTATATAGTACTGTAATCCATCAGTTGGCAAAAACATCGAAGTAAACAGCCATGCAGAAAACGCGCTGATGGGACAAGGATATATAACTAGAATATTTTTCATTTTCATGCATCTGAAATTTCTAGTCCTTCATTTAAGTGCTTATATTTTTGAAACATAACAAATAGTCAGCTTGTTATTTCAATTATGTCAATCCAAGTCGAAATGAAAATGTTTTGAACATTGCAATGTTGGAATTTTGCATATAACTTACTTTTCACAATAGGGATACTCAGATACAAGCTTTACGATCGTACTTTCGGCAGTCGGGAACTACCGTGTATAAAAAGACACGACAATGGACCATGCCGAGTTACGTATATGAACCTGCATCACGTGATCTTTTCATCGAATCAACAACTGAAAGAACGTGCTTCCGTGTAATTTCCGCCATTGGAATGAATGGCATGTCACGTGATAATGCAATGATGACGAAATCTGAATATGGTCCATTACTTTTAAAAAATTCAATCAATGTTATCGCTGTGTTTAGGCACATTAATGCATTCCTTCACCACTTCACCACTTCCAAAGGTACGATTCGTAAAGCTTGCCTTTGTTCCGCTAATTATGCTAATATACTGTATGCAATGCAATTGTTCACTATATTTTGAAAAGCCATTTTTAATTGGGAAATACGTTTTACATGTTAATTAACCCTCTATATTTTAAATTCTCCAGCATATTTTAAAGTAAAAAGTTGAATATCACTAGTCAGACTAATATAATGTACATGTGTAACGTTTGGAATTGTATTTTTTACTTCTTTGATGACAATGCTGCACAATTTTTGTAAACTATACAAAAATAGAATAAATATTTGATATCATAAACCAGACCTTCAATAAAATGCGATTGGGATTGGCGTGTCATGTGAAAGGGAAAAGCCACCAGTCATGACGTCAAGTATTTCAGGATTTTTTCAATGAATCGTAGCAGCATGACGCATGCCCTTCGCAGAAACATTCAAATGGGAAACTACTGTACAACGAAAGATCAACGTCATAAACCCTCATTCTTTACTAAACATGAAACTGTCGGAACGAACGACACTTACATCGATTTGCGTCTGTGACGTTACAGGGCATGCGCCTGCTACATCTCCTAAATGACCCCGACATATTTCTACTCAACCCTGACCTGCTACAAGCCTCTTGTATATATCCTTAATAATTCTGATGTACATATACATTGCACATTTACATTTTTTTCGCATATTCAAACGTTTATCTGAAATGTACATGTACATCCATCGTGTATATTCTAAATGTATATGTATATGTAGCCCTATATTGATGTTCCTTTGATATGAATTACTTTTAAATTAATGAAATTATTATAATAGGCATTAGGGATTTTTAAACCGTCTGCTAAGTTTTACACACGCTACTTATACAGTAAGCAATATATTGTAGAATTATACTGTATAAGGTATGTACATGTATATTGTGAATGCGTAAAAAATATTTATACCGGATTGTATCATCATCTGTTATCGGGAAATTTAATTAATGCCCATTTAGCAGAAAAATCGATGTTACTGAAACATACATGTACATGTATCCCCATTCAGCGTATACTTCAGGGTTAATTGCATGGCATAAAATTTCGTAACACAAATGTCTCTTCCTGGCAACTAGACAGCTGACAAAGTAGATGCTCTATATAAATGGCCCCCGTCGGCAACCTTTAACAGACATAATCATCAAAAACGGATATTGGTTTCGCATCTAACTTAGCTGTTTGTCAAAACAATGTGCATTTCAATGAATACACACAAAAAATGGATTGCCTAAACAATGCTGCCAAACATAAAAGCAATGTTAAAGCCCGATAAAACTATCTTTACTTGATTTCTTTGTTTTCTCATGCTTGATCTAATTTCGACAATTTCGGAATACCGTAGACGCTTACAGCACCTCCATAACCATTAAAAATACAACCAATATCCCGTGATATAATCGTTCATCGACGATGGTATGGTACTATTTCCTATTAGGGCTAAAGCAAACAAAGGGTTATTAGGACAAAAAATAAGACAATAATATACTGAAAGGATACTCGTATTTTATGGTTATACAGTGTATGCAATTCTTTCAGGATGTTCCTATTTTCCCAATTTTGAGTCTTTAATGGAATTTATACTAAGCTGGTAGATAAAAAATGAAATATACTCCAATTTTCATGAACAAATAATTGAAACTGACGAATGAAAATAAAAACATGACATACTACCTAAAAAAATAAGCTGAAAAAATATAAGATTATAATGCTTATATATATAGCTAATAAATGATAAGTTTTAAAAATGCAAACTTTTAAAATCGCTTTAAAATCAAGAAAAATGGTTTCTAAGATAACTTTTCTAAAGACATTAGTATAACCTAGTGGATTATGATATATGCATTTCAAAAAACCTAACTGGCAAGAAACAAGATTCACAAATTTGAAACAACATGCACTATACATCGATTGTTTTAACACATACAGTGTATCGATTAATTTCTTTGTTTCCTCAGTTTAAATATATTGAACGAAAGACATGCAAATTTGGCAGTAATTCGTTTCTTAAAACGTTAGCTAGATTAAAGGAGAACCTACGTGCATATACACTTACAATGTACTGTACTTTTTATATTTGAATTGTCTGTTCATTAAACTCTTATGTATAGGATTCTAAATTCTTTCGGAGAGTGTAATGTGACGTGGTTAGGGTGAACGTACTGGACTGACGACACTATAAATGCGGTACAGGGGCTGGAGTAATAACAATGCGCGGAGTAAACTAATGCACAAAGCAATCCATACTACACTTCTGTATTGTGTCAAAGCTTTGATCATCATTTCTACGATGAAATTCAAAACTGGCCTCCTTCACTGTTGGAACAATGCACAAACTATAAAACTCTAAAATTAAATGCAGTTTATATCACACAAGCACACGTACCTGACAGGGTGGTCAATGAGCATTTAAGAATGGGGTCACAGAAACCACATTTTTCGAAGAGTTTTCGGAATAGAAAAGAATCAGAGCAACTACTTCTTAATGGAATAGGGAGGAATTGTTCCATTTTTGATAGAAAATTGAGAAATTATAACGTGTACTTTTTCTAAAAAATAACTTACAGCTTATAGTGATTTTTACTTAAGCGTTTTCCTGCGAAATAATTTCCACATTTTGTTTTTAATACATTTTTTGGTAGTTCTGAGTTGATATGCTTTAACAGATTTGAATTGTTTTCATTATCTGCCGAGATCAGTTAGCCGAATAACTATGTATTATAATACACAAATTACGTGAATGAAACTTATTATGATCTTCGTATAATATACTGTATACCACGGGTGCTTATAAAATAACAAAAGTACTTAAGGTACTGATTTGGACTTTACTCCAAACATGTTTGAAACTTACTTGTAATGTAACTTCGTACGATAAATTCTCACATTGATCAAACTTGAAACATGTCTTACGTAATTTAGTCAAACACTGTTTTTGATGGAATAGGGTACAGCCCAACGAACCATGAGACAAGTTTCGAACCGAAGTTGTTGAAACGAGTTAAAGACACGTGCGAATAGGTTGATTTGCATTTCAGACTAATAAAATTTGCTTAAGCTCCCATCACATAGACTTTATGTACATCATGAATCCAAAATTAATTCAGCAATGGCTATGGAATTACATTTTAAGATCATCAGTCTTGTTACCGAATGGGTCGTCATATCACACCCTTGATTTAAAAGTGACACACATTTCCATTCTGAGATAAAGCAAGTTTAATTTACTGTATACATTAGTAAAATATGTTCATTTTCCAGAATATACGTGTAAATTCCACATCGTTTGACGTAATGCAGTATTAAACCTAAACTTGACAATGTTGGAATTGCGTCACGTTTGAAGCAGGGGCGCGATATTAATTTTTTAAAAAAAACTGTTAAGTTAAATTCTTGAAAACAAAACGCTACATCAGTAATTGAGAATTTGGAGAAAAATTCAAAATAAAACGGAGTATCTCAAGAAAATAAACTAGAACATGAATTCTGTTTTTCGATTCCAGAATATGAACAAATATACAGAGTAAAAAAAAACCATTTCATCAAACATTTGTAATATTTGTTTCGAGATTGAACAAATTGACCACCCTGCAAGGACATTCATTTACGCAGAAAACCAGAGTAGACGATCGCATAGACCCTTATAAGTCAGTTGTACACGCTTACCGCAAACGAACTCAGACAGCGCAAGAAATACGAAACGTAAACGAAACGAAACTAGAATAAGTAACAAAGGAAAAACAAACGGAAAAAAGGACGAGCCAAGTAGAACGAGCGAATTAATTAACGATCAAACGAACGGATGGACGGACGGACGGATTCGTATCTGGCATGTTCGGGGGGTAAGAAAAGTGAGTGAGATGGGATTGAGACATACTTAGGGCCTTGTTGGGTGGGAGGGGAGGATAGAACGTTGCTTCATAGGGCGGCAAAATGGGGACTCCGCTCACTGGTGGAGGAAGCTGGTCTGCAGCGACTACAACAGAGGAAATAGGGGGAGTCAGTGGCAGGGCTGTAAGTACGGAAAAGGGTTGTCCAGTTAGAAAAATGAGTGTGAACAAAATAAACAATCGGGCTAAGTTGAGTGGACGCCCCCTGCCTTCAAAGTGTGAGACAATGGCTTCTCAGGTGCTCTCCATGTACCTGAGTTGGATGCTCCAGCGCGTATCGTCGTCGACCAAAAGAAACTCGTTGATCATTGTTAAGGTTAGGTCCGAAACCGGAAGAAGCGTTGAAAAAAAAAACAGCGTTTGGAAAGAAGAAGAAATGTCCTCGGAAAAAATAATGCCATTAGAAATATATTTTTATTTTGAAAGAATGATATTGGTCGATGAATCCATCGTGGATATCTCGAAGGAAATGTCCCCTGCGGGTTGGCAAAATGCATCGGTCTATAAATGTCAAGATTGTTGATGGCAGCAACGACCAAAGGCAACATTTCATTCGATCAAATTTCCAGCAATGTCCTGCGCGGTGGGATATACTGAAGGGCCGAAAAATTCTACAGAGATTGGAGGTTCGTATGCAAGTCCCACGATCCAGCTGCGAGTCTTGGCGTAGCTATGGTGCTACTATCGAGGGATTGTCAGAATCTTAGATCTTACCCTCGAATGACGAGTCAATGAACGTAGCTAGGCAAATTTAAAATCAAGGATGCAACAAATCAATACATATAAGTGACCAGAAATTTCCAAATATTAACAGTGAATTACAGTGATGGTTTCCGTATACAGTTTTTGGAATAGTTTGATTGATTATGAACTTCTCATGTATATACTGTACATGTAGGATGTCAGATTTCATTGCAATTTGCAGAACTTGCGAATTAAAATACATATACAGGATTGAATATTTTGCTACTGTGAATTTTTTTTTTGATAATTGCAACAATTTCGACTTATTGAAACAACTCGTATATTAAGTCGGAGGACGTATTTGAAAGACTTTGAAAATCTGGCTTATAATCCCACCACATTTTATATTTTCTTAAAAAACTGCATATGGTTTACCGGTGAAATCCCAAAAGTTCAGTCCAGATTTAGCCGGATGTTTTTTTTTGTAAAACGATGGATTTTTCTGCAGCTTTTAAAGAATTTCCATTTATCGTTTTAAGACGCTAGAATGCATCTCACACTTTGAAGGCAACCGGCAGGAATTCCTGGTTAGGTTATGGCTGTTGTACGTAAGGTAAAATAATGCATACAAGGTATCAGCAAAACAGGAAAACGTTCTTCGGAATCAAAGAATCATTAGCAAAAACTTGCACAGAAACTTTCGGGCTAAGGTTAGTAATATGTATAGGCAACTTGTTTCGATATGTCTATTTCATATAAATAGTGAGGCACGAGGCCATATTTATATGTATAGAGAACACAGGGGAGGGGGACAAAAGCCATTTACAGGTCAATTCATAATAAGTATAAGATATAAAGAATACAAACTATATAAACGAGTTAGTTAATGGGCAGAAAAAACACAGGTCATTCAGCTGGGGATGAAAAATTGATAAAAAGGGAAAAACTGTATTGCATCGAATCAGGAAAGAAAAACAAAGGTAAAAATAGAAATTTATAAACAGCTATAGGGCACGTATATGTTGGGGGATTGGAAGGGAGTGGGGTTGAAAAAATAACAATGGGATTATTCCCAAATAAACATGCCCGTTTTCAAATTACGTAGTAACCTCCAATATATCACTTGCCTAACTGCGATTGAATTAGTCATACACCGACGTGTTTCAGGAACAAATCAGTATTTCAGCGAACATTTATGCATCTGAGCAACCATCAATCTTTTACATATCAACTTACACAATTTTGCGAGATCAACAAACGTACAATACAAAATGAACTGAAATTTCCCGACATTTTTGCAACGATTACATGGCAGTATTCATTGATAATCGATGACATTAAATTCGTTCTAAGTAGAAATGTCACGGACATCATGTCCAAGCATAAAAACGCTTTTCAATTCAATTAAAAAAAATTCTATGATCAATGGATAAAATTTTGGTCAATCTTAAAATTGATGAAGCCTATCATAGACCAAAATATCACTTTTAAGAAAGGAAAAGTTTGAGACAATCAAATTCAATATCAAGTTAAAAATCAAACTGACAAGATTATGACAAAATATTGCTATGTATATCAGTGCTTATGCATACTGTTTTATTGTTAATTTAAATTCTATATACAATCATATTCCATATTGCTAAATTCCATTCTACAATGCCGTAAATCACTAAATGAAGTTATAAATTGGTAACAAACTTGATAGTATCCTAATGAAGCTCTTTGTATATGTCTACTGTATGTATATTTGAGCTTGTTTGCACCAAATACACTGTACATGTATCACAATTTAAAACTATTAAGGCAATCACGTGTATATGTAAAGCTACAAATGCATATACTTAAGTCTAAGTTTGTTCTCAAGAAAATGTGGACGCTCCTATTCCATCTTCAATAAGAGGGGACGTAAATGTGCAACGTTAAACCATGCAATGACCAGAACGTATTCTGTGAAAGCAATGCAATTCCATTTCACTGGGAAGCTCCGTATATGCACAGTGCACTTGAGCATTAAGTAAATGTCACGAACCAAATCAACAACATCTGTATAAATTTTCGAATCGATACTCGAGAGATTTGAAGCGAAAGAATGACATTTGCTAGGCCAATATCGATCGTGGTAAAGTAATTAGCCAATGACCTAAAGACGCTGGTTTACTAATTGTGCAAGCAACGAAATACACGTGTTATAGGAGTCAGTGTTATAAGGCAATTTGATTAAGACGATTAGCCATCCACTGACGAGCAGCTACGAAATGACCATTCGAGGCATCCTCTTATAGCAAAATCCTCGGACGATGCAAAGGAAAATTCGTTATCCATCGGTGATTGTTCGTTGCACCAGCTTATGTAGGCTATGTATTCTTGGGCAACAGTAACAATTCTTCAAGTCGAATATTTGGACAAGTCATTGAACGCTCAAACCGGCCAATGGAATAAAAAGAAGTTTGCTCTGCCCTAATTGGCATTATTGGAGAGCAAATCTTTAATATGCACAAAATAAGTTATGTTTGATGAAACCACCTTGAGGCAAGAAATCATTGTCCAATTCAGATAGAATGTTTACTAACTATACTAATAAGGCTGTAAGCATATGCACTTACTTAGACGGCTATGCAATACTTTGGAGATATATTCCTGTCCAGCGGCGCCCAGAATTGTCGTAACTATAAAGGCCGTCTCAAACGAGGTAATTTATTTACCGAAACTTGTTTTCAGATATATTACTGCATGCTTTTTCGATCCCCCTTGTATTGGGGAAAATTTCCTTCGCAAATATATTTCTAGAATTGAATATGATCCTATTCTGAACAACTTATTTCTGGAAAGAATCTGACGTCATAGGTTTTATAGCCATGCTCAAAAGTTTTTTTTCTGTTGGATGGCCAATCAGAAAAGACTGGAATTAGCGGTGCTGTCAAGTTATTGTACCCTCATTTCCCTTTGAAAACAATGCTGTCATATACCGTAGGGAAATATTCTGAAAATATCGCTTTTTGTTTGCAGTAACAGGGGATTGTGTAAGGTTAAATAACTTTCCCGCAATTTCTCTCAATTTATTTCCGGATATAAGATTCCTCGATGGCCTTCATAGGAAAGGAAAAATCTCACATATCTGAGTAAACTCTAGAAATAGGCATGGAGTAATGAGTTTTGTTTCCCTGGAAGGTTTTAATTCAACAAAGGGCGAGTTAATCCTGCAGCTTCGGTTATTAACATCATGCACTTCTCCTTCAATGTGTCCAAACACGTTGACCTATAGGCATGGGTTGTCAGGATGCATATGTGGCCGAGCATAATTTAATTGGCCATCGGCCACAAAATGAAATGGCACCGTTCCAGAAAGCATCGTTCCCAATTTCCCAATATGTGATAAAACAGTGCGAAACGCGTCAGGCGTTATTTATCCACGAACCGGGTGTTTGGCCGGTCAAATGGAGCGAAGACGTGGCCCACTTGATGAAATTATTCTGCGGTTTAAAGGCAATATAACAGACGTTTCGGAGGCTTGAATTTCAAGCTTCTCATCAGAGCTGCGGTGATGCGAGCGGGAATTGCGTATCTCGGTCTAAAATTGGTCCTAATAGTCGATATCGAGCACCAACATGCAAAACTGATGCCAAAATAGGCAACTACTAATGCTATCTAAATACGACTCCCAGAGGTTCTCATTAGATTAGATGTAATTGCCAACTGCGAAACGGTAACAATGGTTCGGTTCGATCCAAATACTGAAAATGATTGCGATATTGTCCATTTATGGATGGGCCAAAGTGCCAGGCGCTATCAATGCTCGTTTCGGTTTCTGCGGTCAAGCAAAGAGGATTCTCAGCAAGGTGGTTGAGTGGTAGCAGCAAAGGTTTCCCACAATTCTCCAGACGAATGCTGAGTCCGATAGTTCCTATATTAGATCGGCCATTTGTGAATTCCTTTCCTATCCCGTCCTACTCCTTGTTTAGGATTGCTTGTAATAACCCCCTCCCTCCCTGCCAAATGACACTGCATGCATGTGCTGCATGTAGGGATTTGAATTGAATAGGCTAGGTTCATCCCAAGACCGGGGAAATACAATTTAGTGATGATGTTAGGTAATAAGGTCCTTCATGACGACTGTTTAGTCCGACTTAGCTTATATACAAGTAAAATGACCACTGCCTTATGGTACTGTATGTACTGACTGTTCAGTAGAGTATTAAATTTAATTGATTGTAAGTGCATTTAATTTATGAACACTGATATATCTTCGTCAAAGATGGCGGCCGGTTCAGTTGTACAGATTTCAAAATGGCTATGCATCATGATACCCTTTTCTGTAAAATTAAATGAATTACCCGGCTGCAAGTTCTGGCAAATTTATCAGTTGCACATAATGTTTAAAGAAAAGCACAATAAAATGTCATCGTATGATTTAAGCCAATTGTAGTGTTTTATACTGGATTGAGTATAGTGCCCGAGTTCTTTATGGAGATTCCATTAAATCACCTGGCTATAACCTTGAATCTTACAATTTTTTTGCATATTGTTTGCAACTAGTGCACGCCGCATATACGCACTACTGTACATGCTTGAAACTGATTAATTACACTCTATTTAATAAATTAGCTATCTTATGGTTTGTGAGAGAAAAGCTTAATAGCGAATCATTTAAACTTACAATAAGCTTACTTCCGGATAATGGGTAGTAAGCAGAAGGGTATTACGGAGTAATTGAAATCCGAAGCGCAAACCCAAGAAGCCATGACTTCTGAGGGCAATAATTCTTCCCGGACAAGCTTTGATCTTTCTGATCCTGGATTACTGCTGAGTTAGGAACCTGCGACCTGAGGTCGATGGAAGGATTCTTGGAAGGCAGCGCATATAAACCTAACCAAATAATCATTCTTACCCATTATTCAGAAACAAAACGTTTTTTTTTTTTAAATACTAAGCTCCACGTCGGTATCTTCAATTCAATTCAATTCTTTACCCTGCAGTCAGTAGATTAGTACCATTTGGCAGGGGGGATCCTTAGAGATGGATCCCAACGCTACAATTAAATTATATTTCCCGTAATTGGGACCTTAACGAGGAGTATGGGATTCGCCTGGAGAAATTGTGGGAAACCATGAAAAACCACAATCGAGGATAGCCGACCCGGGAAGGGAATCTGGGTCTTCCGAATGCAAAGCGAGAATGCTAACCACTCAGCCACCTTGCCATCTTTCACTATGAAATTTAGCTTAGACAACATTTATCCTTAAGTTTCTCCGAAGAATTTTAAAATGGGACGCGTGCCTCCGACCAAGAAATGCATATTTTTGCAAAGTTCAGAAGCGATATTCTCGCTCATTTTTAATAATTTATTAACCAGCTTTCTTTTGTATTGAACGAATCTTAGCAAATGTTGCAATATTAAAGTCCCACAAATGCTCAAGGCTGTAAAAATTCAAATACTTAATATTCTTTCCAACATTTTCCAACATTTATCGGTCTCAACGGTATTCTTTTCCATTCATTTTTACATTACAGAACTACCTCCTATCCATTTTATTCATGCAAATTAAAACATTATCCCAATTCCTTAAAACTGCAGCAGGCCAACAGAAGCAGTAGTATGCCATTACTCGACACTAGACAGAGGAATAAACTCCCTAGGCCGCATTTTACAAAGTCTAAATACACGTGAAACTCATTGGTATTCTGTCCACGTAACCGGAAGAAAACGTCTCGGAATTCCAAATAGGTTCTAAGAGATTTCCAGAGTGGACATTGAAGCGTGCCGTCCATTGCTAACAGCGGACTCCGCGTGAGGTCCATCGAAGATTTATATGGGGTGGATGTTAAGTAGTCTTTAGGGGAATTAAAGTATTGATGGATGTCACATGTTCCACGCTCCATTTCGTGCACCTTTCTAAGCCAAACGGATTTCCTCGCTTCAGAACGGCATTGTCTCATCAAATATGGATCGGGCATGGCGCTTCTAATGTAATTTTGGAGGGGTAAACGAGTACCAAAACCGCGCGTGCACCAAAGATCAACTTATAAACGATTCGTTGAATTTTTGCTAGGGGAAATCTATAGGTAGCACTGATATAGTATTTTATCGAAGGAAGCGCAGCTGACAACTAAACTAGTATTAAAATGGACGACAAATCGCCAATTAAATCAATTATTCAAGGATGGATGTAAATGTATGATTTGTGAAATTATATAGGGGAAAGTTGAAATTGGTATTTGGCGAAGATCAATGACACGGTTTAAGAGGTTGTGCAGGCAAGGATGCGTGACATTTGTCAAGCACTCCACGCAGCACCTATCAATTGCGCATTTCACTTTAATCTCTATGGACAAGCTGAGTCAGGTTTAAGCTTTACCAATATTGTCAATTGTTCGTGCGAAGTTGACCAAAGTGACCATTAATGGGAAAATCGTTTTCAGATGTAATGAGTCGTGCGAAGGTTTCACTTCTGCTTTTCGTGTTTACCATCCATTAGCAAGTCTAGCAATTGCAAATAACGAGTGAGTCATGGGATGTAGAAATCAGAAATAAATACGAGAAAAAAGAGAAAATATACAGATAAGAATCCTGTATTATTTCAAAAAAAAAAGTTTCAATTCTTCTGTTGGTTTTGTAAGTTATCAATAAATACATATACGGAACAAGAAATTCGTTTTTGGTAATTTTTTCGTATAAATTGTTAAAATTTGAGTATTTCTTATCATTCTTCTGTCGTTTTTAAACAGCTATGTAGAAAAAGTAACTTTTGAGCAGCTTATTTCTTTGAAATGATCAGAACTTTTTCAACTAATCGGATTGCAGGATGGAGATTGTCTCACTAGAAGTTTGAGTTTGGCAAATAGCAATATGGCGCTTTTATTTAGAGGGTAGGGATTTGCTTATATGAGACAACTCCCTTCCATGAAATAGAATTATGAAATGATAATTCTTTATAATCATAACAATGCGAACAGAAGCATTACAAATTCTTTATCGGTTATGATATTTGTAGCATAATGGGATGTTTAGAATGCTATATTCTAGTACACCCAAAGTTAAAGCATAAACAGTGATTCACGTCAAGAATCACTCGTTCTCAAAATGTTGGTCAAAATAGCTCTGCGACAGTACTATAGTTATTAATATTTCATAACGTTAACAGAACATGTCAAGAAAACATAAGTTGAAAAAGAAAAAGATTTTGCCTTTGTGTAAGTCGACATAATACAAAAGCTATAAATAACGCATTTATGACCATTTTCATCAAAAAGTAACAAACGTAATGCAATCTACCAATCCATCCATAAAAATAGTTGGTCTGAGAAGAATATTGAGAATTCTGAAATGTCAAAATACAAATTACATTTTTTTTTCTTAAATGCAGAACTCGCTTGTTCTTCTTGAATGTTGAAGGATGCGGTACACGCATCGATGCCCCCTGCCTAAGTTAATCAAATTTGATGTCATCGCTTTATACGCCGTTAACAAACTTTTTTGTGTGAAAATTGGCATACATACGAGCGTACTACTCCTCATTGGCACCATCTATTATTTGCCAACAGAAATTCATGACTAGCATAATGTTGTTTAGGTCATTTTTTGCCCCGTTTCTTTGTCATTACAGGCATTTTATGTCATTATGATAGATATACACTGCGCTTAATCTTATCGAATTAATGGTCTTTTAATATAAGCTAGGGCCCATTACTCAAACACGAAAAGCATGGGGAACGATTTGGCAAGATAGTCGATGAATAATAGATTTCTTATAGGGGGTCAGTGTCTCATCGCGGATCATAGGCACGTTGTTTGAGCTTCGATGACAATGACCGGATCACGCAAAGATCATCGATTTACTGTCCGATATTCCAACTGCACATGCTTATTCAATTAAATAATCATGGCTTGTATACTGTTATTAAACTAACAACCAGCTAAACAGCTGCTGTGATATGCAATTAATGCTTTGATACTTACACTAGGTGCAATGTGCAGTAACGTCTCTTTCATGTCAGTCCAGAAACTCCAAAGAGTTTCATGCATGCAATGTTCGGAGCAGGCTAGGATCCTATGTCAGCCCTAATATGTGTGTCAGAATGACCAGGGTGATATCAGAGGATTAAACCTCAAACAATACTTCCGCGAAGTTAGATAAAGTATAATCCCCTGTGAGGACTATACCCATCAAAAGCTGCATGATGTCGTCTGCTCCTGCATGCTGCTATGATGCTATCCATAGGAGCCAAACTGCGGAGTCCCATAGCATTGGTGCTTACTCTACACCAAATTAAGGGTACACAATGCTCCATTTCTAAAGTTTATGTGATGTCCCATACATTTGTGACATTTCATACTCTTATTTTAATAAATTTGTTTACATTATGTTTACCTTTTATTTTGAATGGTATATTTTAGTAGCATTAAATAATAGGGCCCCAAGAATACTAATGAAAACATATCTAAACTATCATAAAAGTTCAATTACAAATGTTGTGATTCAAACATTTTCAATCACCTAGAGTATAACAATAGCCTACTCTCATATTTGTGCAAGCAACTCTTTCCGGCATACTGCTCCTTATATGCAGACTGATGTTTATTTGACAACATCCATGTAATTTACCAAATGTGTCGTGGATAAAATTTTCATATTGCGTGACTTTACCTAATGTAAAATAAAGTACATTACCTACAATTTGTAAACTTGTCATGCATACACAGCTTGGCTTGATTCTAATAATACATAAATGTAGAGATTGACCTTCATTTTCAATAGCACATGTTATTAGAGAAATATTGATGGTTGCTATTGCAAATTTGTGATTGCATAAAACCTGAAAAACCTATACAAAGAATCAACAAAATGTTAAACACGCATAAATATAGTGGTGTATGACTAATTCAATCGGATAAACAATTCACGTGGGTTATATCATTGCGGTTGTAAATACATAATGCATAATGGAAACACTGGATAAATATTGAAAGGAAGGTGATCCAAAATAGACGCGATTATATCAACATATTATTATTATATCAACAAATTATTAGCATAATATTGCGTTTGTTCCCAGAACATAGTTGTTTCTAAACACGCCATGAAAGGATGATGCTATTCTTAGCAATTCCAAATTCTTTCCAAAGCTCAAGTGCGAATCTGTCGAATTTCTAACGGGTTCAACAGTAAGCCAACTAAACGTACTTGTAGGCATCCTTAAAACATGAAGTGCAATCAGTTCACGTAGTACTCAGAAGCTTAACTTTGAGCAGCTATTAGAGGTTGCTATCTTCGAGGTATTATTTCATATATTTGGAAACATTTGAAAAATTTCTGGATTCATCATTTTCTTCAGCTTTGTTCAAACTATACATAACCAGCACAATCATATTCTCAAAATTGATGTCATTATACAAAAATTGCATTTTTTTCCTCCAGCTAGAAAATTAGTTTTTCTAAGCAGGATTTCCTAGAAAATTGCATTAATCACGCTAATCGTAAATATCCAACGAGCACCGAAACATTAATTTATTCAACCATATTTTTGTGTATCGTCGTCAATTTTGCTTTTCGTTAATATGTTGCGGGAAATAAGAAAATGATAAACCACGAACGAGCACCGTCAGTGAGCCTGCAAGCGTAATAAATTACTTCTAAAACCATTTCAAAATCTTTTTTTTTCGGCTTTCGACGAAATGAAATTTTCGCTAAACGCCGCGGGAATTTAACGCAAAGTGGCAAGCAAATAAATCTAGGGTTCGTCGAAAGTTCACGCTCGATGCAAGGTGAAAAACCTTAGAAACGACTTTCCAACGCTCCCTTTCCATCCCAAGTAAGTTCCGAAAATCTCTTTGCTGATGCCTTGAGCTACGTCCACACTGGAGGAAACATGGAAGAACTTGTTATTGCTTATTGCTGCCAGTTGTTTACATAATTTCTTTTACATATTTTCTTGTATAAACTGCTTACATAAGTTGTTACCTTAATTGTTTACCCACTTTTTTTTCAGAAACAACATGCCAACCTATTAAACACAGAAAGTTCCTTTATGTTTTGCTCCAGTGTGGACAAGAAACATTTCGCTGGCGTCTTGAGCTATATGTCCACACTGGCCGGAGGCCATGGAGGAACTTATAATAAATAAATTTACATAAATTGTTTTACATATTTTTTTATATACATGTTAACTCATTACGTAACATTTTTACCTAGATTGTTTACCTAAGTTGATTTCCAGAAACAACATGCCAACCAATTATCAACAGAAAGTTCCTCCATGTTTCCTCCAGTGTGGACATAACTTAAGACCCCTTCGACGGACTTAGCCTCTCCTTAGCGTCCTCATCATCTGACTTTATCCAAACGTCACCCAACCTTGGTTGACCTTTACCGACATTGGCGTCAACCGCTTCATTCCAGGCCAGATTTCCAGATCAATTACCGTGACAATTGGCCGATTTGCTCAACTGCTAGGCATCCCAGAGAGGGAATTTCCCTCGACGCCAGTTATCCGTCCGTCTGGCTTGGCAGTACGCCAGTCTGCGCGGCCGGTGTTTTCTTGAAAAAAAAAACCGAGAAAATTCCCCACTCTTCAAATTCGTAAATATTTCGAGACGAGGTGTTTCGTCCGTTGTTATCACGCCGCATATCCCTCTTATTATGTAAACTTTCGCCTTTTCAAAGAACAATATCGTATCGATCTCTTACGGTGATCCGATGTTGCTTAGCAACAACTAAGGGGGAATGCGCGACCTCCTCGCTGCGGTGCCCCATCTTGGCGTTGCTAGGCAACGCTCGCAGCATCCGACACCGGTGCCGATGGGTTGGCCTCGCTTGCACCTCTCAAACAGTCTAGCGCAGGAAATCTGCTATTTCGACCCAATTCGGTCAAATCAACCGCACTCACCGAGGCACCGACGGGAGGTTTCAATTCAACGGATAAGACGAATAGACTGGCTCAGCACTGCAGAGTCTATATTCCAAATAGGTACGAATGGGAGGAACACACCAAGCTGAAAAGAACTCAAATATTTTATTGTTTTTCGATTTCTAAGTATTGGAACATCATTAATACCAAGTTAATGATGTCTTAACTAGTGTTTGAACACCATAAAATACTTAAAAATGGAAAATTAATAACGATTTTAATTAGTTTTTTTAGTTTGGTTTGGCCTTTCCACTTACGATATATACAGTATAGTTTATTTAAAAACAATCCATTACTTAAAATTGTTTAATTGTTTCACGATATTTTGTCAAATATTTTTGAATTTTGGAATCGTTTTAAAGAAACGTAAATTCCGAGTTTGTCTTAAACGATGAAATTAACATTATTCGCAAATACGCTATAGGACAAGAATTGGAATATATGTTCGTACTTTGAAAAAATGTGGCCTAAGTGAGTTCGTTTTAATGATGTTCGATTGATGTAGGTTCCATTTGATGCATTGGCAAGTCAAGGTAAACTCAACGAAAGTAAAGACATTCTTAGACTACAGTATTTGTAATCCCGTAACCCAACTGCTTATAGTAAAGGGTGACTCAAGTAGCAAATCGTGAGTTTTACTTCAAGTTACTCCATTAATATGTCTATCAAAGTTTGATATACAGTACATGTAAGAAGGAAAACTCATGCCACGTGCACGATAGTTTCAATCGTAATTAGCACTTCATAACAGACTTATATACTCGTATACAGTATGTGACAAGTTTCAAGTATGAAAACTGAATGGAGTTTTCAGCATATAAAAATACGAGTTTCGTATTTCAGTTTCTACTAAACGGTCCTAGCTACAAAATATCCAAACTATTCCACTTACATGTATTTGTAGACGGAAAGCCCTAGCCGGAGCTAGAAAAATCGATATCAAGAAATATAATATTTAGTCGAACGCGGCATTGATTTGAGACCAGGCTATTTATAGCATGGTGTCTGCTGATCAAACATTTTTGTTCAATCTTTCGCAAAATTTCAGGGTTCGTATAGCCACTTGCCTCTTTTAGCTGCTTTTATTACTTTCCAAGAAATAGAATTTACTAAGTACTTTCAAAGAACATCCTTGATACGAACGTCAACAGGAAAGTCATTCATCAGAAACGTTGCTTTTAAATAGTTTTTAAAAAAAAGCTCGAATACCAGTCTCTTTTGACAATTTTTGAAATCATATTTTCGGTGCCAATTCATTGTTTGAAAAAGCAATTCAAAAACCAGTCGGTATACGCTCATTCAAAACAGGAAGCAAGGTTCTACGTGGAGAAAAAATTGTACACCCCTTTACAAAATGTAAATAAATCCTGCGATTATAAAGAATTCTTAATAAGAACAACAGTATTGTTGTTGAGTTCTTACCATGACGCCATTATTCTCCACATTTTTATGATTTTTCCCAAGAAAGTTTTAAAACCATCTCATGGAGACTAACCTATAAAATCATTCACTATAAACTCTCGAACCTAAGACGAGTTTCACGCGTTACGTTTTATCGAGTTCTGTCAATAATAAAGCACTTAAATTTTCCCTATTGCATTTAAGGCTTTTTACGAATAGTAAACTGCTGCACATAAGGCCATAAAATTATTCTCACCGCATCTTAGTGCGCTCATTTTAATTTCAATTTCCCCGATCGATTCGCAAATAGACACACGCTTCTAAGCCAAGTAACTTTCAAACAAATCAATGATGAATTTATAACCTAATTTGCATAGGCAATGCATGTGTTACGATACCACCTACTATACGTTCCCAGATTTCTATGAAACAGAATGTACAGCTTTTAACCAGGATACCCCGCGAGTATGCGTGTATATAAAGTACCAGTCAACATATCCTATTATGAAGGTAGTTTAACATTCTGTTATTTGCCTCGTACTAAGTTTGAGGCACATAATTGAAATAAATCTTTTTTAATGTATTTAATTTCTACACATATGCTGAAGTGAATATAACCCCTGGAAATATACCGTGGAAAGTTGTAGAGTAGACACGAAGTTCGTGTATACCAATAGGTGTCATAAATCTTTTTTAATGATTTGACAGAGTGTAAACGCCCTCGAAAAGGTTGTTTCATTTGAATGCGCGAGATAAAAGGATAATGAAGTGAAATTACATCATTTTTCATTCAAAAATAAAATTGAGGGATACATTGCGTATCAATTTTTATCACGATCGATTCCTGAAGTACAAGTATACAGAGTTTGTTCTAAAATCACATTTGAGGTGAGTTAGCTCTGAGTAGATCGTTATGGAATAGAAAAAAATAATTCAGTGCGTTATCATTGTAATCTACCAATTTTATCAGTTAAGATGCTGATAAAGCACAGTAGAATTTAGGAATGTGTTCGAGTTGTAACCAGATGCGTTTAATGACAATAATTGGCCTCGAGCGTCATTCAATAAACCAGCAAAACGAACTAATAACAATAAACCAATTAGCCAATTTAAAAACAGCTCATACAGTATTTATCGTTTATGTTTCAAACGATAAATTAAGTAATGAGCCTTTCATAATCCTCTGAAATAATATTTGTTAAGGTTCTTATAAGTTAATAATAATCCATAATCAGTACTTAAATTGAATTGGTAGGCTTGGTCGAAATGAACGTGAAACTGGTTGATGCGAAACCAGTCTAATATTTTTATTATATGCACCTTCTTTTAACCACTAGAACTCAATTCAATTATTCAAATATTATTTGCCATTAAAACATTTTTATCATAAATATATTTTCGATTTACCAAGATTCTGGACATACCAGTTTGTTTTCTAAAACATGTGCCATGGAATATATTTGTTTTTAGTGAACGACGAGATCCTAATCCTGCTTTCAAATATACAATGCAGTGTGGGATGTCAGTATAGAAATAGAAAATCCGTAAAACATGAGTAAAAAAAGCCACCATGCGTTCATAAAACCTACTGTCAGAGGATATTCAAAACTCTACATTCAGCGGAATATTAAATTTGGGTCCATTTCCCAAATTCAATTTATTCGTAATTTCCATCAAAGTGAATCTAAACAATATGGCAATTTGGATTTACGACAGAAATTCACAATGGAGTTCGCAACGGGAGACATAATACAGGGTGGTGATCAAGGTAATCCTGCTTCAACAACAACGGATAAGGTTTCACCCACCTATCCAAAAACAAATCTATTTGGAACTAAAGAAAGCATTGTATTGCTTTAAACGGTATGTGAAAGTGCATTGCAAAATCAATCACCATGCCAACAGCTCGATACAATGTTCACGATGCATGTTCACGAGGATAACATGCTGCACCTAGCAAAATACACTGTATTTATGAAACAACCTTTTAAAAATTACTTCAAACGTGTTCACAAATAATATTGGTTTTTTTAATTGGAAAAAAGAACTGCGTTAATAAGGACAACAGTTCACAAAGAAAAAGAACAGTATAATCATCATTACTAACGATTAGTTTAAACACTTTAAACAAAATCTACTAAAAATAATTTTATGCTACATTGAACCCATTTTTGCAACATTTTCAAATGAATGATTTTGCAATTCGAAAAATTCCATGCAGTGGGTTTCATAGTTTTAAAAAATGGTTGAAAAACGCTTCTAGAAATGAATTTAGAATAAAATCCAATACGCAAAAGCATTTCTAAATGAATGGTTCGTAAGATTCTAAACCGATTTATAAATACATGTAATGTTTTGCAGTAGACATGTATACTGTAGGCCTACATTGTAGATACATACATGTACATGTGCATTTGAAAAATATACATATGAAAATACATAATAGCCTACGCTTATAATGTCACGGTAAATAATTTATTACATTAGGAAGCTTTCAGATTTTGACATAATTTAGTCAAATTTTTATAAATTAAAGTTATCACTAAAAGTGCATTTTAAGTAGGCCTACGTATACGCGTTATTAATGTGTGCTTATGAATTCAAGAATAGTTTTAATAAAAATGTATGTGACATCCTGCAATTTACTTTGACATCATGCTTAGATTTCGCTCATGAAAAATTCATCTCCTTCTTAAAAAACAGTTCTTTATACAAAAAAAATCGAAAGAAGATAACGTGTTTATAGTCAAATGCACTTAGAACATCAGGTTCTATGACAGCCAATTACAGTACAGTATATTACATAACTAGGGTTTTCATGAAAATTTTACTATAACTGTTGTTACGTTTTATATTAAAGAATAAAAATAAAAAAAAATCCGATTAAGTGATTCAAATATTTTGTGGAGTACATTTTGTACATTTGAAATATTTGAGCTTGGTGTTACTTGCATTATGTTCTCAGAAATGACAAGTAGGCCTACTGTTAATTTATTTTATCATGAAAACGAAATATCAAAATGAAATATCTTGAGTTGTGTCACTTCTGAATCAGGGTGCGATTTGTTACGCAACATTTCCAAGGCTAGAAACAAGAGTTCATATTTCTTCTATATGCTGCTATGAAATCAAATAATTTTGCTAGCTTGTGAAGTATCTATACAATTTGTGATGGCTAAAATCCTCCAGTCAACCATGTACACACATTTGACGACGGATTTGTTGATACTAGAAAAACCAATATTTTGGCAATCTTTTTTCTACAATCTTTAGTTCTGAAGAGTTTACAGGCGTAGCAAAGGCTTGCTTTATACAGTATGTGCCATTTTCACTAAATTGGGAACTGGATCTCTGTTGTCAATGGATAGAGAAATTGAATGAGATGCATGATACATCTCATCATAAGAGACATAAATGTTAATTATACGAAAAGCTCCATAAGAAACCATGAAAACGTCAAATTATGTCGTTAATGAACGACGCAAAAGTTAATTAATTTTTCAGTCAAATCAGACTATAATAACAATTTTGACGGCCAACAGCATATGCAAAGATTCTTGTAAAATGTATCAGAGAGTGAGCCGGTCTTAATGAAATGCATTCATTTTGTCTGTCTTGAGAGGCTGTTGGAGGAGATGATATTCTCGATACCGTTATTAAGATGAAAATAGTGCAGTTTCTATTCAAATTTAAAGTTTCTGTCCATTTGTATACACATACAGTTAAAGGGGGTAATTTTCTGTCGAAGACAGTAATGCTTTGACAACTCACATCAGGATGCTTGCATGACAACAATTAGTAACAATTAAGGTCTTTTAACATTATACTTTATACAATGTAGAAGCTTTGTACTTGCTCGAGTAAACTGTCTACATCCAGTTGTTGGAGAAAAATAATTAAGCTCACTGTAAGAGTGAAATAACAATTTCCAGTAGGCAGTAAAAAAAATCTAAAGTACGGTTTTTATTACGCTTTTTGCTAGATTAATTTTTGTTGGCGTTTAAGGCAGGCTGCTCCGTCCAAATGAGTTAAATTTCGGTTTTTATACTGTAGAAATGATATGAACAGTTGACGTAACTTGAAAATCTGATAGATGATATTGACATTATTTCTGCTGTATGTACATGTACATGGCAATGATTTTGACTTCTTCAGTGGAAGACTTCGCCAATTAATGCATACAAGTGTAAAATGTCTTAATAATCGATGCTAGCAAACGTGATATAACATAACTTTTAAAACCGGAAGCTCGTCCTCATTAATTTTGACGGTTTAACAGTATCATTGTTGAGATGCAGTACGTGCGTGTATATTTAACGATCATTAATGTCCATCAGCCACACTGGGCCTTATCCAAATTTAGTCATTATGCCGGCATCACGTGACTTTAAATTAATTTCATTGGAGAAAGTTATATTAAGGCACTTTTTTTTAAGGCCGTACGTCACACACGAGGCAATTTGTATCCGAATTTCATGTAAATTTAGGCGTGTTCGAAAAGCTAGGCTCATATTTTTGTGCATTTTACTAACAATGTCTTTTAAAACAATGAAAATTCCAAACTGAAATTAATTCGATTTCATTTAAGTTTTTTAAAAATTTAAAAATTCGAACATTTGCATGATTACTCATAATTTGCAGCCAATCAAACGGGACTTTTTGAACATGCCTTTTAATTTCCAGAAATATGGCAACAAATTGACTCGTGTGCGACGGCCATTAGTCAACGATTTGATGAAAAGGTCACGTGACGCCGGCTTCGCATCAGGTCCATTTCACGAAGTAATGAATTTCCGATAGCATCCATAGGTTTGAAAGACCTCAGAGACGTACCATTATAGAACAATTTTCTCAAAAATCTCACACAATCTCAGATATTGAACGCGTGATTTAGTAAAGTGGGCAAGCTAGTGCGTCACAACTGCTTGAACAAGGGGTGCGGACAAGGCACACAATCATGCACCGAAAATCTAGACACAAAACTACGACTGGACTCCACAACATCCGTTACCGGTTAGCTATTTCCGCACCATTTCTGGGTGTGGGGGGCTTACCTTAGAGCGCGGGTCATTGGATGGGCACCGTGGAGGAAATTAGTTTTTGAGTCAAAAATTGTCTCTAGATGGTGGCGCGATAAGTCGCGAATTCGGAGCACGGCGGGAAAAAAATGCAACACGTATAGAATGACACAATAGCTAAACAACTAGTTGTTTTCTACGTAGGAAGAGGATAAGGGGAGGGGGGGTGCAGACACCGATCATTTGGGCCTATGGACTACCATACACACATCACATCCAAGAAGAACACGGAGTAGAAAGGCTGTAGAAGCTCACTTGTCGACGGCGTGAATGAGGATAATTACGATCAGAGCTATAACTAAGATGAACAAGCAGATAAGGGCTATAAACAGCATGGTTTTCCGGGTGGTGGACGGGACGGCCGAGTCATCCTCCCTTTTCCGGACGCGAGATTCCGTCACATTTTCCAAAGTGGGAAACCGGACGAGTTCGCCGGTCGACCTTTGGCGTCGACCGGGTTTGTCGACGGGAGGCAAGGTCGTCCGTGCATTTCTTACAACTTGTAAAAAGCGTTGAGTTCTAAGGGGGGGATATGGTGCAGGAGCGAGGAGCGCTGCTGCCGTCACCGCTGCTTTTTACGGTCCAACTTTTACCCTTTTTCCCAGCGCGCGGCTTCTGGGAGAATGTGGAGGCAGACGACGCACACCGATCGATTCCGACCGAAACTCCGCTGCGACAAGTGGAGGCCTCTAGCGGCCCCCCAAATCGATCGTTAAGCTGGCGAACCGATCAACGCGCGCGAAATGATGGCCGCAAAGCGGAACTTCCGGGCTTCCAAATTTCGTCTTTTATTCCCCTCACCCTTCCTTCGCCCGGAAGTCACCTCCGCTAAAAAGGGATCGATGCTAAATGCTTCGCACTTGTTGAGCTTGTACCCTGCTGGCTGGTGGCATGAAACGATCACGCTGGCTGCTAAGTGCCAATGACTAATGGGCTAGTAAAACATACTAGCAGATTTTCTGGCACTTGGGACTAATGTCTGCCTGATTCCCACTGCGCAGAATTCTGCTTGATGCAAGCTGCATTTATGCGCGCTTCGATTTGGAGCATCAGTAGGTGACGATGCAGCAAACCAGAATATCTGCCTAGCTGTTCAAGTTCATCCTGGTCAAACATCCCCGCTTGTTGCAAGCAGAAGCCAAGTCAAAATTCAAGATGGCGGCCATTAGCCGCACAGACCGGCCCACGTGGATTACCATTTTGAAAGTAGTTATTAGGGTTGAAAGGCATGACATGTATGGTAAAAGAAACTTTCTTCGTTTTTGAACATCTTTCTATATGTAGAAGGTGGCATTTTTTTCCTATGTAGAGGATTCCCTGTAGAAATTGAATTGTCGTCTGTTAAATCATTTGCTAGACATTTGTAATTATGCCCTGCGTGAATATGCATTAAGGAAGCAGATAATTTCTGCAGCAACTTTTGTAGACGAAATTCTATTTTTGCTGCACTTTCTACCCCATGGAAAAGAAATCAGGTATGCGAGCAAATATGTCAAAGTATCAGTATGATTTCACACTGTGGAGGCATAAAGAGTTGGTGGAATGCGCTAATAAGGAAACTTTCATTATTTCAATTTGAAGAAAAAATTGATAAAAAAAAAACAGCAATATCTGCGAATCACAAAATTGCGAAGGCGCGATAAACCGAGGTATTTCTGTAAACACTTTTCTGACACGTCGTATTTGCAAGGAATTGGTATATTTCCAAAAATGCAAATTTGTTCATTATGGAACTTGGAACTTGACTGTACTGCGAACATACAGTCTACAGACGTACGTGTAACTGAAAGTAGCGCTTATGATATGTTTATTGTTACAAGTATTCGGTGAGGTAACGTTTTTGAAACTATATGATGTGATGCTTTACTAAAACAGCAATACAAACTGGATATAAAATGGTTTTCTTTACTTCTAAATCTTACCTATTGGTAAAATGAAATGGGTGTCTTTGTCACACATATCATCAGCAATTAGTCCCGAGACGGTCATATAAGCATGATCGAAATTAAACAGAAAATGTTGTGCCAGGACAAGACTATTTTTAGCAATTTATTATATTTACGACTCTTGCATCGTCCCAGTTTCGTCACTAATTAGCATACTCGCAATAAAGATAGCGACCTTTATCTTCTCTTTACGGGTAGTTAAGTTTTAAAGTATTGATCAATTGAAGTTAAGGCCTTGACTAACTTTTTATCCTAGACGGTTTTTTCTTACGTACTCTGAAATCTTAAGTCGTTTATCTTTCTAGCTTGTAGTTTACTAAATACGCCGCCAGATGGCGGGGCTAGCTGTGGCGAACGTGGACACTAAAACGTGGTGGAAGCAAATTGCCAAAACTACGAGGCAACAATACCAATTGTGGTTCATCAACCGAACCGTTCTACTGAATAATTCAAGACTCCGAAATAGGACCGAGGCCGCCAATCCGACGACGGAAAAATTATTCACCCCAGAGCATTTCACGCAAAACGGAATTTATAGGAGAATAATTTACCACCTTGCCACGTGGATGCCAGCGCGAATAAATAGCCTAAAACTAATAGATAGTTTGAAGGCTGCAAACGAAAAAAAAATCGACGAAATTCAATAAACATAAAATGGTGAGAGGGACAAGAAAGAGTCATTGGATTGATCTTTCCTCACGGTCTCGTCCTTCGGAAAAAAATCCAATAACGGAGTCACTTCCGCCATTGGCTGTTTAGTATGTGAACTCTGGCTTGGGCGCATGCGCACCGGCGCGATTTCCAGCCAATTCCCAAAGAAAATAATAGCGACGATAATTTGTTGTCGAAGCTAAATATAGCAACCGAGATCAGATCGAGCATCAAAAGCGTCATTACACCGAGATTCCGCCATCTTAACCACGCCGTATCCACACAGGCATTCGACGGCCATTAAAGAAATCGACAGCCAGGGAGGCTGCTCGGGCATAAAACTGGCAAATGCGGGGTAATCAAAAATCCATCATTTTTTAATGAAGATCGCATAGCGAGGTAGAAGTGCACTTCAGCCAAAACAGGAATACTGCTAATAAATTACGAGTAGTTAAACATTAATAGGCGACGGGGATGCGTACATTAATGAAGGCCTTTCGCTTTACTTAGAAAACTTAAAAGCACCGGGACAACTGGAAGGAGAACTTAGAGGTACACCATCTTCATCACGTTGATGGACCAAGCAACGACTGGGTCCAGAATGCCCAATTAGAATGATGCAGCTCATGGCAGCTCAGATTTTTCTGCTTTCAGATTTCCTCGTTTCTTAACCAAGATGGATGTTAAGAAGATATGGTATATGCCTCAACTTGGCCGCCATCTTGGTTCTGGAAAGTGAGAATTAAAAACCTTGCGTTGCTCATAGGTGGCTTTAAAAATAATATTCCATTTCAAAGTCAATGTATTTCGCGGTAAACGTCTGAAATGTTCGGATTGCTTGGGTTTGTCTGTACAAGAGTTTCAGTACGCGTTACTTCATTTCGTTACATTATCAAAATATGCTAAGTGCAAAGCTGTTTCAACACTGGAAGAAACAGAAGGTTTTGCTAATAATAGGTGCTAGTTGTTTACAACATGTGGTTCACATATATTTGTTTCTTAAATTGCTTACATATGCTTGTAACTTAGTTGTAAGTGTATGTTTTGAGAAACAACTGGCAAGCAATTTGCAACAAAAAGTTCATCTATGTTCCTTCCACCTACATGCACACTTTAGGAAACAAAACGTAAACATATGTAAATAACTTGCAGCAATTAGAAGCAAAAAATGTTTGTTTCCACTAGAGTAAACGTAGCTTTAGATTGCTGAAGAAGTATTCACGGATTATTTGGAAAGGGGTACTTTGCTGCTCGAATTTCAGAGGCAGTATTATCTAATGTGTTTCGAACACTTTATATCAAATTTTAATCCTAATATTTTTAATTTTTTATTTCCATAGACGAGCGAACCATGTTTCCTAAAATTGTAAAATTTAGGAATTACATTGATCTTTACTTGGTCTTGATGGGCGCCCTATGTAAAAGCAATCACTGCTGGCACCGGAGATAGCAGGGATTGCCTACCTTAAAGGGTTTTGGTTTATAAAGCCAATAAAAACCAAAAGTAAAGAGTAAAGATGGGCGCCGTATGTAAAAGCAATCACTGCTGGCACCGGAGATAGCAGTGATTGCCTACCTTAAGGGGTTTTGGTTTATAAAACCAATAAAAACCAAAAGTAAAGAATAATGTAATTCCTACATTTAAATTAATGTAGATGTTACGTTAATCACTAATTCATATTAGTGGTTCCGAACTGCGTTGTCCATTGAATTGATTGTTAGCAGTGTTTGCCCATTTTAAGGGGTTAATTTCAATTTGGCGAAAATTAACTATCTTCAACTGAACAATAGCTTTCGTAAGCAAAACTGCAAACGAATTTAGTTTTCACGCTCAAGAAATAAAGGTCAAATGAGAAAGTACTTCTCGTGCCATTATTATAATTTACATAATGCATTGCAATAAATGTTAATTTTGTAAACAATAGATAAAAGTAATCCGTGAGTGAAAGAAGTGTCAAACCTATTGAAAAATGCCAGTAAATTTCAAAATTGTACCAAAATGCAACGAAATTATTTGAATTTGGTGCCATCGCTCGAAAATATCGATTTTTGTGCAATATAAAGCGCCATCAAACGACTTCTTTGCTCTTTAGGAAAACTGTTGAAGTGTCGGCGCTCTAGTAAACGACGTTTTCTCTAGCTCGAGTTTCCGAAAGAAGAGCTTTATTGATCATGCGCACAATTATGCAAACTGGGAAAAGCTGAACAGCTCAAGACGAGTCTTGTTTCACCCCCATTTGGCGCACTTCTGCTGAATTCGCATCGGCATGACGATTTCTTCGCGCTTTTAAATACTTTCCCTTCCCCTCATTTTTATTGCATTTATCATGTCTCACAAACTCGTACGTATTTTGGATCACCTTCCTTTCGCGGATGAATAAATTAAACAAAATATAAATATATATATATAGAGATATAGATATGTACTAACTGTAAGTAGACTTACCTGTGGCCCTGTTAGCAGAAAGAAGGAGGAATATTGTGATGACAGTTAGGGCGCAAATACCAAAGTAGCCATGTTGTCCTGCTCTGCAGACATCACAGGCCATCTTGTAATAAACTACCTTCCCCTGAAAAGAAATCACGTGAGATAAGTGAACTGTTGACACGAAAACGTTGAGCCCAAATACAACACAAGATACGGATACGTAAATACATGGTAACTCAAGTTAATATCGTAACCCCGCTTCGAAAGTGACACAACTTGAAAATTGTTAATTTCCAGTTTAAGACTGTACTAAGTCAAGCCAAACGAACTCTACTGTATATCCTGTAATAAAACTCAGAGATCTAAGGTTATAATACAGTAGTTTCGGCTAAGATTCAATATGCATTAATGCCGTCACACACGAGGCAATTTATATCCCGAAATTTGTTTCCAGATATATTATTTCTAGACATTTCCCCATGTGTTGGGAAAAATATCCTCCGTAAATATATTTTCAGATATATTTCCATGATAGAAAATGATCCTATTCTGAGCAATTTATTTCTGGAAAGAAACTGACGTCATATGTTTTACATCCATGCACGTAAGTTTCTTTCTGCCGGATAGCAAATCAGAAAAGACACGCGTTATAAGATGGCATAAGCAGTGCTGTCAATTTAGTGTACCCCCAATTCCTTTGAAACAGTGCTGTTGTCTACTGTAGGGATATAGTCAGAAATATCGCCCCATGAGTCCTGCAACAGGAAATTGTTTCAGTATCAGTATAGAAACCATCCCAGCATGATAAATGCTATGATAATTCTCTCTCCCCACATAATATGGGGGGTGGGGAGAATTGTTTGAAATGTTGTGATTACAATTCCTTCCATGCATTAAAAATTGCTTCGTATCAAAATTAAAAATAAAAATATTACATCGCATTTTATAAAGGGGGTGCGATATCAACTCGGATGACAAACGTTGAAAATAAAAAAAGTTGCTCTTCATATCAAGTTACATATCATCCTGTAATTAACATATTTGTCAGTAAACAGCTTAGTGCCTAATAATATCACACAATCACATGATCGTGCATGTAAAAATTCCATGATTAACATTAACATCACATAACATACGTTTTCAGACGAATATGAAGGCCGTTACACATGAGGCAAATTATATCCCGAAACTTCTTTTCATATATTTTATTGCTTCATAATTTCCCGTGTGTTTGGTAAAAATTTCCTTCGCAAACAAATTTCCAGATAGATTTCCAGAATAGAAAACGATCCTATTCTGAGCAAGTTATTTATGGAAAGAAACGGACGTCATAGGTTTTACAGTCATGCACGAATGTTTCGTTCCGTTTCATAGCCAATCAAGAAAGACATACGTCATAGGATGGAATAAAAAAACTTCTATCAAATTAGTTTACCGCCAATTCGTTTTGAAACAGTGCTGTCAAATGCTGCATATACCGTAGGGATATATCGTGAAAGTATCGCTACATGTGTGCAGCATCAGGCAATTGTTTCAGGTGAAATAACTTTCCAATAATTTCTCGCCACTTATTTCCAGATATAATTTTCCACGGGTGAGACGGCCTTGATGCAACATCTTGTTTTATTCAACAACATAAGGATATTTTTGCAAGATCTATTTACGCTGTTTTCCACTAAAAACTTGCACTTGCAGAATTAAAGGTCAATGTGAAAATAAAACCTATAATTATGTTGTTATATTCTGGAAGAATCATCACCACATATGCGGCCCAATATAAACGCGTGGATTAATTTAACGAGCTAATGGCTATTAGAAGCAGCTAAGATGCTTACGACGGGCGGAGCCGAATGATTTAAAATTGCGCATATTCAATAGTCACGATCGTATCATTACGTTAATAAATCTTTGCCAAAGCTGCTTTTCCTCGCAATATTTTCATCATTCCCCGAGCATATCACGAGTAATTTATTTGCTACTAAATCTCATTTATTGTACGAGTGTAAATCTGTTTTTCTTAGGATGGATTCTTCGAGAAAATGCGCTGGAGACTGCGGAGGAGGGGATATGGATAGTGGATGGAAGCATCTATTCAAATGCTGATAATGCAGTTGCATTACGCTCGTTTATTTTATCTGTTAACAGTTGTGTCCCGAAGAAAGAATGGTGTTTTATGTGTAAATCATGCCTGACAATGACGAATTTTTAAGTATGGAAATATTGGACGGCGTGAGTATACAAGTATCTACTGTATGATTGAGTTTCTGATTTTAAGTCGTGTCATTACGATGTACACGCATTCTCGGCGCAATAAATGCTTCTTCAGAGTATCAAATCTCTAAATGATGTTGTGCCACTCGAGATGAGGCATATACATTACGTGCACATGTACATGCAGTATAAGGTTGCTTCTGACTCGTACTGTCTCAACACGATAAAATAATAAAGACAATAACGACACTTAAACCAGTGTCTGCATGTGTTGATTCAATTCGGGGGAAAAAACTAAATTTTTCGGATGTAAGAATTGGCTCAGAATTCATCTCAAGCAAATTGTGGTCCTTGAGATTGTGAACATATTACATGTAAATGACTGTCATGAGATCTTCAACCTACTTGCCCGTTGGCTGCATAAAACGGAAATACAGTGAATTCTTTTTTAATACGATCACGCTTTATACAATGTACAATTAAATACATGTTTATTTAAAATATATAGCAATTTTGTTTTCATAAGGTCAGTCTTTAGCGTGTTTTTGTCGTTTATCGTCTATTTCGTTCAGCCGCTTTTTTCGGTCATAATCGCTAAAACCAACGTGATCGAATTAAGTGGCTTTCTCTGTAAACTTTTGTTAGTGCATTTGATGTAAATAATTCCCGAAATAAAAGCAATGCCTTTGTTTTATCCATAAATCATATATAAACTATCATAATCTTCTCGGATAACAGTTCATTGCCAAATGGAAACATCAAGTTCATTCTGTAATATTTATAAATATTGTTATAAAGCTAATCTGACAACTCTTGCTTTTGGACTTTTGTTAATACGTCAAAAATATTAATCTATCAGTAATGGACCTTACGCATATTTCGTCATCATGATATCATCACAGGACATTTTACTCGGAGGCAGGTTCTTTTAGTTGTTGATTCGATTAAAAGATCACGTGATGCAGTCCCATGTTATGAACTCTGCATAAGGTCCATTGCATTTTAATGAATTGTTAGAAATATACTTCTTCGATAAACATTTCATTTTTGGTACATAGTGCAACTGTACATCAAATTGCGTTAATAGTGTGCAAGGGGCTCACCCTGTACATTTTCCACAAATCCTTCGGTAAACTAGCTACTTCTTGCTTTCCGGTTGAATCCACGGCGAAAAAGTGCTTTTATGACACGACTACCATCATTACAGATGCAAATCGACCTGCCTAGTAACCGAATCAATTTAAGCCTGGTAATCTATTTGGAAAAAGGTAATTTGACGAGAACAACCCAAATAATCGAAAATCCATGGCGGTAAAACCAGACTTCCTGACAACTAGTGCTTTCTTTTAGCATATACTGAAAGAGACGCAAATTCTTAATAGGAAAAATGTCTTATACCTAATTAGATAATAATGAGATTGGTGGCAACTTGAAACATTTCATCGAATAAGGTTATGTTTCCAAATCAGCGGAACAAATGAAGATGAATGACGCGTGACAAAAACAAGGCATTTGAAAATAATGGAAAAATATCGTCTGAACAACCAAACGCATTTGTCCATGGATTATGCTAACGTCGATTAAATAGAGTGATAAACAACTGCAGACACTGCTATGCATTAAAATTTGAGTCCGCATTTTGTGTCCCTATGCGCTAACAATGTAAATAGAGCATATGAAATATATTATTAAGTGTAAAATCAAAGAATACGTGTGTACTGTAATCGATTTGGTTGGCAAGATCGTAAGAGTAGTGCTGCTATAAAGTGCAAAGAAAATGCAAATACTAATTGAACGAAATAAGTTTGAAGCAACTAATACCTACATTTTCAGGCAATTTGAATGAAAATTTAAAAAGGACATTTTAATGGAAATATATGTAGTTTTTTATCTCTGATTTATAATCCTATAATGCCAATAGTTAATCAATTTTCAATTTCAATGTGAAAAACCTTTGCGACGTTAATCGTTTAGCTTAAAGTGCCAAAAAAAATGTTTAAAAAATAAGGCCGAAAATAAAAATGTTTGTTAATTCACTGATAAAAAACAAATTAAGGGTCATCGACGGTACAATAAAACTTAAAATAGTCGCTTAGTTAAGTAGTACTTCTTAAGTATTCGTATTTTATACATTCTAACACCATTACTGAATGAAAATTAATGCACGGTATTTTAAGTGGATTTCGTAAAATGCTAGCGAAACAATACTTTGGGTAAATTCTTTTCAGTTTTTAAAACTTTTTCAGATTATCTATATATAAAGCAATGGGGATAAATAACGCCAAGCGAGTTATCAGAGGGCGCCATGTAGATCATTGTCTTATAATGAAAGAAAACCCTCAAGGAACAATTTATCAAAACTCATGGTCCATAGTTTTCTTCTTGAAAGGTGCATGCGTGCTCGTACAGAGAAACATGCTCAATTAAATCTATACAGCCAATTTAGTCTTTACCTTAGACAGTGTTCTAAGCAGTTTCTTAGTTCATAGTATCGGAGTTGTGCTCTTTTTTTATTATCAACGTCATATGCATGGTGGTGCATGTATGAAAAAGCATTAAAGTTTTCGGCTTTTTTCATGTAACTCAAGAATGTTTTTGTATACCTTGATTCAAATACCTATCATTCTGAAAATAAATGTATACATCTATGGCTATCATTAATTCAGTGTTAATACATTGGCATTAACAACTTGGGTATGAAAATGCCCCCAAATCTGTGCTTTTAATAAAATGATGAGGTATGAAGCGTTTGTCCAATAGATAAATTCCACTGGATGTTTCAAAACGTTGCCCATTACTGTCATAAATGATAAAACTTGCACTTAAAAATATTAAAGAGAAGGAAATGAATGTAACGGTTTTTGATATTAGTGATCAAGCGTGCAAGTATGACCCAAAAATGACTTTCAACATTCCTTTAAATCAAAATATTTATACAACTTTTCAAACTAGCAAAACTAAAATTGTTAATTGCTTTACCTCAAGAACAAAAACTAACTTTCAGAAAAAACTATGAAAATGAAAAGTGCTAATGTGATGACAAATTGATGTAAAATATCAAAGTATATTTTTCATGTACATGTTGACATTGCCTCTAGCCTTCGCTATATGTTTGTGAGTTCAATTAATGGATGATACGTGCATGTTCGATATGTTGATCTCCAGAAAAGGAGATTTTCGGTAGCTTTAAGTGAAAGAATCATGAAAGATTTCACTAGCGTCGATTTTTCATTGTATTCACCCGTAACCTCTAAGTGTACAACCTCGATGAAGATGCTTCTGGGCTAAGTGCTTGCTCGGATATTCGGTCTTTGCTTTTACGAAGCCACGCGCCTCGAAAAATAAGCTTGAAACGTGATTAATGCGATGTTCATGTTAATTTCCTAGAATTATATTGGAGAAAAGGAGCTGGATCACATTAACAGCAACCCCGATAACAGGCAGCAAAGGATGTTACAAAAACGTTTCAATCTTGCAGCTTTGCTAGTAGAATTTTATTCTATTTTGTACAACGATCGATATTATTATGTGAAATATAGGCGAAAAGCATAGCAGACATTCCAGTATAGCAATACTAATAATTGTTTCAAGCTTCTACATAGCTCATTTCGAATGTTTCCAGTTAGTTTCAGATAGCGGAAATCATTTTAAAAGCATATGTACATGCTGGTAGGTCAATTGAAAACGGAATTTCTAATCATGTGATATACAGTACCAAATACTGTATACGAATATACCTGGTGTCCTATTTTGAAACGATCCACTGAAACATCCCGGGAAAAAAGGTATTTTAGGAAAAAAAAAGTCCTGGATGAAATTGTTTGTTTTGAAGGAGGTCACAAGATGGCGTCTTTGATCTGATCAATATTTGCAAAAAAATGTTCCAAATAACAATTATCTAAGGGATTTTACTTAGCTCTCGGACATGTAATAACAAACAGGGGGTTTCAGTATAGGTAATTATGTTACCCTAATTATTTTACCTACAACGGCGCCATATTTGCTAAAACAATCAATGCCATTTTGTGACCTCTCTCAAAAAAACGTCCTGTATACAACTTTTTTTCGTACCATGATTTGTTTCGGAGATGTTTAAATTGATGATTTTAAGTTTAACATCCGGTATACTGTACAATGTACATATCGAACCCCGACTTCAGAAGCCAAAACTCAAAAATCTTCAAATTCTGGTTTACGACGACGGTTTTTAGTCAAATGAAACGACATTGATTCGGTGAGGTGATATGACTATTTTAACTCTATTTTACCATGCATTAAAACGCATTTAAACGCTGAGATAAACTCATCATGGAAAATGTTGAGTTCTGTCACTTCTGAAGCGGGGAATAATAATAATTATAACTTTTATCCAAGTAAGAAAAGGAATGGAGATGTTTAACAAGAAACACTTAAACAAAACTGGTTGAATAAGGAATAAGTTTTCCATTTAGGTTTATTATAAAAAAGAATTGCTTCGTGGCATTTTAATTCTTGATAAAGTGTTCATTCGAATTTGTACGTGACTATTAAACATTGTCCGTGCGACAAATTTCTGAATTTACACCACAAATAAAAATTTAATGAATTTTAAATCATGATGACCATAAATCAAGACGATCTGGTACATATATTTCAGAACGTTTGAAACGTTAAACACAAAGTATTTTTGTAATTACAGTATATTGATTAATCTTTTTGTATCATAATAACTTAAAATATTGCTGATGCACAAGCTCGTCTTATTTGGTGACATGACCCATAAGATGTTTTCATTTGTAATCTAGGATAAGTTTCCAATTTACTCCGATGGTCTCCGATATCCAGGGGAGCTCTGGATTTGGCTTAAACAAACATGCAAAGTATTAAATTATAAAAGAGAATGCAGATTTCGTCATAAACGGAAATGCCATTGATTTGTTATTAAAAATGTCGTTTTCTATAGGCTCAACCATCACACTGTTCATATTGCATGCGTCATTTACTTCGTAGTCTATTAAGGTCTCAGTGGATGTTCTTAAGTTAGCATATATTATGCAATTATCAAACATAAATTTTAAAACTTTAAATCTAAACCTAATTCGTTCGCATTTAGATTTAACGAGTTAAGCTCTTGTGGCCAATTTCACGTTTTGGACTTGCATCAAAGTTGAGCGAAAAGATAAGGAAGTAAAAATGACGGCCATTCAAAGGCAGGAAAGGGTGAAAATAAAATAATTTAAACGCTTACTAAAACTCATTTGCTTGATAATGTCCTTTTTCAAATCAACGACCCTTATTCGTCTATACAAAACTAACTCAAGACTACACTGAGCAGTCAAAAAGTTCCAAATAATTAAAAAATAAACGAAATGAAACCGAAATCATTGCTATACTTAACCTGAAATGCACGAGTACATATCTGGAAAATTTTACAGCCACCATTTTAGCGTCTGAAATCACAAACTAACCAACAGTGGACTCGCGTTTTTACGAACCTGTAGAGACATTCCATTTTATTTTAAAACTTTGCACTATAGCACAATTATAACATACAACCTCACATTCTGCAAGTGTACTGTGCAAAGTATAGCCTGTGCATGTGGCAAAATAATGGGAAGGCAAACACTGCTAGCATAATAGGATTGCAGTGAAGCATCTTACGGTGAATTCGTTCAGATATCAAGTAATTTACAATCGGCCGATTCGCGTTTTTTACGAACTTGACCACCAAAAATGTCGTAAAATAGGAAGGTCCTAAACGGGAATGGTATTAAAAAATAATAAAATGGCAAAATTCACTCGCCGTTGTTTGTTTGAGAGTCACAAAAAAAATCAGCAACAATTAACACAATTAAGCACATATACAAAACATCCAACCCTTTTTAGTCAAATGATGTTAATTTCGGTCATGGAGGCAATTTTCACTTGCACTCTTACCAACTTAGTATTTCCTAAATCCAACCAATTTGATGCAATTCCCCGTTTCCGGGAACGAATACATATTCTATGAGGAAATTGAGTTTGCAAAACAGCGTAAACGTGCAATTTTAGGGACCAACGTACTATGTAATAGTTCGTAGAAACGTTATCTTAGATGGGAATGCGTTAAAACGAGTGGACAGCTGTACCTTGATATTGTAAAATTAACGTTAAAATGTATTATTAAAATAATTAGTACCACAACTATAACATAAACCAGGATTGAATATTTGTTAAAACATTAAAAAATATGAAGGAAGAAATTAAATGATTCATTTTCCTGACACAAACCAAAAATGTAAAATGTTTATTCAAGAATATCCAATATAATAATATTTTATTTAGTTAAAATTTGCATTTCCATCAGGACAAAAACTAAAACGTAAGGTGGAGTAAAAGCGCATACTTTGTAAACTCTAACGGCGTTCGTAGTAGGCGAATAAAATTGAAAATACTGCGTTTAATCAGACATGCATTTTTTCACGGAATATAAGCTGCACGTTAAATTTGATTGCTTGGAATATGAACCGAAGTGAACCCGCTCTTGGCAAATTTTATCAGAATTATACAAGGATGATTGTGTTGCGTATCGATTTCAGTTATCTACAGATACAAATAAACATTAGCTCGATAAATAAACCGGTGGATTATGAGCAGCGAATCGACACGATGCACCATCAATTTAATTTCGAATTGGATAACCCAATTCGAGTTAGTATAGACTATAGAAGAACATGCTAGTTTTCTACAGGCGTCAAGCGAGGCAACCATATTTCTAGCCACAAGGTTTAACTGTTCAAACACGCGAACATTTTCAGAAATTTGCCGATAGCAATCTGAGAAGTAGCGAGACAAATATTTATAAAATGTACAGTACAATACGTAGAAACTCGTAGCAACAAGGACATCACTTATCAGGCAGTCCTTAAAATCATGCCTCAAATTGTCTTGTCAATTCTTGGCATTTAGACATTCAACTTGATGCTTTCGAGAAATCGCTTATCCGCATTCTCCGATAAGGGAGCGCTGCTTACCATGTCAATCGAGCGAGTAAACCGAAAAAAGGCACTGTCGCGCAATGAGACATTTGTTTCAACTTGAGCCGGCGAGCGCCATGTGTCCTTCTTCGTTTAGCGATTGGTATGCTAGCTTGCGCTGCAAATCAAAATACGTTCACACTAAAGGAAACATTGAGGAACG
Organism: Ommatoiulus sabulosus; assembly: GCA_034697705.1. NCBI lineage: Eukaryota > Metazoa > Arthropoda > Diplopoda > Julida > Julidae > Ommatoiulus > Ommatoiulus sabulosus. Next base: position 16,760 of record JAQGAO010000008.1, on the reverse strand, counting down.
TTTTGTTGCCAATTGTTTCAAGTTGTTTCTGGAAACCCAAACTTATGTAAATATGCTGGAGCATTCTGCCCGCACCAAACAAGTACTTATAGGAGCTGCGTATTCCAGTTTGCTCGTTTCTAGACAGCAAACAAGCAACTGTGTAGAACAAGCAAGAAGCTGTCCACGCTGAATCAGCAACACTCCAGGAAACAGAAATATTTATTCATGTTGCGAAACTTCCTTTGGTATTTATTGCTTTTTATGGAAATACGAAATTTAAGGGAGTTTTTGATTTGGTTGCAAAGAACAAAATAGAACTTTAATCGACGTTCAGGAACATATAGCAACAATTTGAAAGAACAAGCTACAGAAACGAAAAGTTCCTTTATATGTTTCATCCGGTGTGGACTAGCTTAACATTGACATGTCCACGAAATAAGACGAACTGGTGCATCTATTTCAACTAGTTTTGCAACTTCAAACAACGAGAACGTTTCTGTTTCAAGATGATGCATCTTGTTTAAGCTAAAATATCAAAGATTCATTCGTTCGTCTTATTTCATGGACACATTTAAAGATGTAATGTTTTGCAGTACAGTGAAACCTCATTAAGAAGATCCCGCTTTATGCTAATTTCTGACTTGCACTGACATTCCTCTTCTACCAGCATCTTTCACAGTTGTCTATTTCTGAACTATTCAATCCACGTATAGACCGAACGTTTGGACATTACTCGAACCTTAAACATTTCACATATTTCTGCTCCTGAAATGCATTCAAAAGTTAAAAAAACGAACAACAGACCGTTTCTGAGCCACTATCTCCTCGGAGTCCATCTTTGCTTTCGAATTTGTTTGTGCAATTTTTGAAACATAACTTTTAATGTTAAAATATGTTTAGGAATGATGGAAAATTTTTTCCAAAAAATTTCATTAAAAAGTCGATGCTTATAGATAACTTGCACAGCTCGTGGGCGTGGCTAATGTGATTCGGTGTACATTGTGGGCGTGTTGTGGGGTACTTTTCATAATGCAAAATGTAGTATGGAACAAATGTGTCTGAACGTCTGCATTTATCTACATGTATAGCAAAAACAACCACTTTTGATACAGTAAACATATAAAGTACCTCACAATGTCTGATCTAGGCGGAGCCAGCACGAGTTGTCTGCTTGTCGTATGCTTGTGAAAGCTATCTATAGGCAGGGATAAGTCGAAAAATAACCATTTTGGCATCGCGCAGTGGAAGAACAGCCCCTACGCCAGTTAAAAAGTAATTCGTAGTAATAGATTTCTATTATTTCCAAATCTGATTTCCGCACTAACTCAACATTGAGTGAAGGGTAACAATTCGCGGTGTTGCAATTAACATAAGCCCCAAATTGAGCCGCGCAATTATACAACCCACACGTGGGGTAATAAAAAAGCCCTACACGCTTATCGTTATGAATATCGCACCCTCATGCTTCTAGCGCCACGCTCGACTATTATCTTCGAAATGGGAATTAAGTTATTTTGCAAGAAGCGCGTATATTTATATCATTCATCGCTACCCATAACTACAGACACCCCTTTCCCCCCTTTTTTTAAGGGCAGCAACAATCTTGAATTTAATTATGAAGCGAGGTTTCTTCGATCAACACAATTATTCCATCTCCCGCGAATTAATTTCAGGTTTGGGGAGCTCCAATTTCACGAGCAATGGCAGCCAAGATTCGTTAGGCGCAGAAAACATGACTGTTGGCATTTTAGAAGAAATGTAAATCGAGCTAAATGGAGACGATGCCGAGCTTCTAACTTGGGGCCATAAAGAAGAGGAGAGCGGGGGAGCTTCGAATTAAATTGCGAAGGACCCACAATTCAGACAATCGGAGCTGAGGCAGCACCAATTTCCTCTGGAAACAAACCCTCGGCCATTCTGTTTTCTCTCTTTGGATAAAACATTTCTTGAATTAATGCCAGAGTCTCCTTAAACCTAACTAAGCGCAGCCTAATAGACCTTATGCATATTTCGTCATCATGCCATTATCATGTGCCTTGTCATTCATTCCATTGGCGAAAATTACTCAGAGGAACGACGTTGTTGATTCGATGAAAAGATCACGTGATGCACGCCCATACGTAACTCTGCACAAGGTTCATTGTTGGAAAAATAAAAACACTGCGTAGCACTCAGGTCAATGTGAAGGATAATGTATCACAAAATTGTATCATATTTAGATAAAGATTACAAAGCAAATCATGTTGTTTTCGTTTTATTCTGCAACTGAATTTTTTTAAAACTTTTACAGGTTAAATTCCAAACTTACTACAACCTTTAAGTTTTCTGTAGTTTGGATTAAAAAAATGACAATTTTGACTATTAAATTGATTACCCTACAGAGTGAGGTGGGGGTTTATTATCCAAGTTAAGTCGGATTAAACAGCCACGTCATGATAGGCCCCAAAATCATCTTAAAAAAACATCACAAAAATATATCATATTTGGATTTCAATTAACTAACAATCCTAATATTTTCATAAAGGGTTCGACTTAGAACATTTTGGTTTCTTGCATTCCTGTGATTGGGAGACTTAGAAATAAATGCGAGATTAAACTTAGTCTCAACCAATATTTATTTAATAACTCAATATAATATCTTCCTGTTAGAAGATGTTAGTTTGCTTTCAGAAGCATTGCAACATGAACAAATATGAGTTTAAGCAAGTGATTTAGAACGTTTTGTTCTTATTTAGGATTTTACAGATAACTAAAATATGTCTTAGAGACGTACAACTTAATACCTTTATGAATATATCTGTATTTATCGTTAAGGGAACACTTCCCGTCATTAGTTCATATTTTTAAAATAATTGGCTTAGAACATTTTTACAGAAAATCCCATTTTTTTACTATGGCTATATTGGAAGAAAGATTCCCTCCTCGAAATGAAGAAATCGGGGATTCTCACTCCCATTCTATTAAATTGTTCAATTCAGAGAGTTGAGAATCTGATGCCCACAGCATTTCTTAACATCGCTAGTAGTGTCATCTACTTCAGACAATGGAGGAAACGGATAGTGAACATGATGTTGTTGCCCACTAAAATAATCAATTTGACTCGTGAATCATCGAGTCTGAATTCGTGAGATTTGGCACAGCATTGAGATACGTGTATTTCAAGAGCTCCTGAAATGCTGTACATATTGATTAGAAAGTTTTGAACTGGAAGATATTGTTATGAGTGGAAACAGCAGTTCTGGGTCGCCGGATTAGAATATGGCACATAGAGCTCAGAAAATATTACGTGCGTCGCTGACTTCAGGAATCTCAGGACATTCAAGGCTATAAAGCATTTGATAACTTGAAGAATTAAAATGCAATGAAACCTCGACGTTAAAAAGAACTCGCTTTTTACGACTTTCTGATAGTACGAACTGAATTCCAATTCCCATACTAGAGTATGAACAAATATTGATAATTTCTTCGTTTAAGATGAATTACGAAATTTCTAATTTCTGATCCCTTGATATTCGATTGTAGATAAAAACTATCACAAGATAATTTCATTAAAACAATTAAAAAGTTAATGCTCCTTTTTTAATATGACATAAGGCAGAGAAGCATTAAATGCTCTTATGGATGAAGCTTCGTTTTTATCCAGCCAGGTGGCTAAGCTTTTAATGAAAATGTAAGCAATATAATCCGTACTAAAAACAGACGGAAATTACGAATTATACAACAATTTTCTGTAAAACGGTGGATTCTGCAATCTTAAAACAGATCGAGCCTCACTAACACACACAGTACAGACATTGATAAAGTCAAATTAACTTTTAAGAGCGTACTGTACATAAAAGATAATCTGTAAGAGCAATAATATAGCATCGTGCATTTTTATTTCAGCTGCATTTTAATTTCAGCAATAAAATGCTCTCTTTAATTTAATTAAGAAAGACCACCTTAGAGAGAAATATCCTAAAGCGTTTTGTTGGGACACAATATAGACAGCAAAATTGCGAGCTACCAATATGAAAGCACATCCTTTTTACCATTATTGAATTAATGTTGCTTCTTCAAAGCGCAAATTTCATTAAGCAAAACTCAAGATTTCTAATTTTAGCAACTCCTTATAGTCCAACTTTGCTTTCAATGATTATGCGCTCAAAATTTGTTTTCCAAAACTAACACGTCACTATTTAAAATGGAAAAGGTCGGATCGCTGCAACACTTTTTCACTTGGTCATATTTTTGGATATTGTAGAGGTTATTTTAACCTTACTTTTATCAATATTGTACTTCAATAAAATGGTATTTCTAATGAATCTTGTGACAATCGTCAACAACTGAATGCTATCTATAAGAAATTCTCCTTATTATTAAGGTATGTATGAGGTATACCATTTTCTGATCACACGATCTTATTATAAACTATGTTCCACTATGAAATTCAAGGGGCGAAGGGCCTGAAATACTTAAATTTTGAGGCCAAAAATTACTGCCACCATTCTTGTAAAGTTGAAGGTATAGTGGTCCTACATTTCCCTAAAGAAAGTCTGCTAAACAACCAGTCAATTGCATTTGATTATTAAAAGAGTGATGATGACAATAAAACATTATTTGCAGTAATCATTATAATTGATTAGAAAGTTTCAATTCTAAAAACTTTTTTGGGATCCATACAAGTTCTTAAAAAGAATATTCGACTGTACTTTTGTCTACCTTTTGTGCCCATGACAAATTAGGAGGTAAATTTTCTATTTCGTACTTGGGATGCATGGTTAGTGCTTTTCATCGAGAACAAATGTTACCGTAGGATGCTTCACTGCACTACAACTATGCTAACAGTGTTTGCCTTCCTACAAATCTGCTACAATTCCGCTATGTGAAAAGTTTTCAAATAAAATAGAGTTAAACAAACCTTTTAACTGTTAAATTCATGTGACATAAAATATATTTACATTAAATATTTCAATAAAATGTTGATTACCGTGATTACTCGTTTAATAGTTAAATGTATGGTCATGCCAGTCATGTGACTGGTTGTTCAGTTGACTTTCTGAGATATTGACAAAAACGCTATGGAAAGAGGTGGATTGATATTTAAAATAAATTTGACAGTGCCAACATCTGTGCGTTATTTCTGGAACGAACTTTTCCATCACAATGGTAATAACTATAATTAATAGTCTGCTTCCTGACAGCCAACAATGATTCTTAGATTAATATCATTTGCGCCAAATTAATTAAGCATTTGTTGGCCATATCAAAATGAAAGAATTTCATCGCGCCAACTTATCATAATAGTCGGGCATTGATTTGTATTTTGAACTTTTCAGAATAGTAGGCTATGTAGTATGCTGTCTCATGTCAGGATCAATTTGTTGCTCTACAACGATGTACCTACATACTCTCTTCTATGAAGGTATTTCATTTTATATAATGTACGTAATAGTTCAGCTTTCCTATCTAAAATACGCTTGTTTCTCAACAGGAGGCGAAAGATGGCTATTATAGGTTCAATTCAATTCAACTCAATTCATTACCTTTAAATTCAATAGATACAGTACCTGCGGCAGGGGGGATGTCATTACTCTATAGTTAAGTACTACTACACATCCAGCCCCTCCCCCCCCTAGTTCCTCCCTTTTTTCTAGAGTTGACTATATTAAAATTATTGAGCAATAAAAAAATTAATTCGACGTTACATTCATTCTATGTTTATTTAATGATTATAGTTTTTAACCATATAGATATTTTTGGAAAGGACATCTTAATTTTCTAAAACGACTCTCTTAAATTATGAAATGTCGCGTTATCGTCCCTATGACAAATAAGGAGGCACATTTTCTATTTCGTACTTGGGATGCATGGTTGAAATAGTGCTTTTTATCGAGACAGTTGTACAGTTTGTTAAGATACCATATCCCGTCATTTAAAAAAACAAACCTCAAAACGAAGCAACCCATCCATACTATCTTAATTGAGTCATAGTCTATAATAAGTTCGTGCATGCAAATCCAGATAAAAAATGGAAGGCGTATAGATGCGTGTAAGTACAGTAGCAATGCATGACTGAGTGTTTACTGAGGAACTTAGTCGTGTGTTATAAATTAGCTATTAAAAGCTATTATGCAAGCATCAGATATCTCATTTATTAGCAGAAAAAATCGCGATCGGGTTTCCCGTTCAAACTCGATTTAAATAAAGTAAAGGAAATAAATGGGTCGAAAGAGATTTCTTTAGCCTAAACACGCGAAAATTTGACAATGGCAAGCTAATTTTCAGAGTGGGAATAAAGACGAACATTTAGATAAATTGGCACATAAGTTGCATGTAATGTAAATATTTTGATCTTTGAACACCGGCGACGTTTTGTACGTTTGCCCTATTTAAGTAAAATTTTCTTAGCACTGAATTAGACAAGCTGTCCTTTCTTAAAAGGAAGTACAATAAAGCAACACTGTTTAGAAATTACCCGAATATTTACCATTTATGAAACCTGATTTTAATTTAAAAATTTAAATTATGATATTTCACCTTCTGTACATGCGCATGTATAATGTAGTTCATTTAAGATATTTCCCAAAGGTGCAAACCCATTTTTAAAATCATTCGACGATTAACTAATCTTCAAACTACACGGCTCGATATATTGTGATAGATGGTGGTGTTTTTCAAATAACGTATGATCTATCGATTTACTGAAAATTAGAATTATATTTTAGCAATGATACTATATGAAGTAAATTCATCGTACGAACCTCGTATTTGATTTTTCTCAATCATATTCAGCCCAAGGAATAGGCTACATAGAATTACAGTTTATTGCACAAATATTATCGAAAAACATATTTTAAGAAAGGAATTGATATTTGATATATTAACTTAAGTATCATAATTGTTCACCGATGAACAATCGAGGCATTTCAAACAAATTTCAATATATTGTTACGTTTCTTTGACTTGAAATACATTTATAGATATATTTTTCTTGTCAGGATTATATTTGTCCGTTTAAAAGTGGACTGCCAAAATATTAACTAAATTAGTATATCGCTACTTTTCACCAACATTCTTTAACGAATTTCCACGAATTGATTAACTAACTGGCCACATTTTCAGACTGCTCCTCACGAACCCTTACAATCCATCAATCAACACTGAATTACCGTTAATGTCAAACGTGTAATAAGTCAACCAATTCCTGTCGTTAATAATTCCATCCATCATTGTTGAGGGTCTCCATTGAATGTCTATTCATTCTGACATAATAATATTAAACAACATGACGTTACCCTTTCCATTACGATGGCTGCAGTATAATTAGGGCGTCACTGTCCTTGCAATGTCCAGATACAAATGCAAACGTCACAATAACTAGCCATTAAATCCTACGCTGAATGATTAGTATATGTGTTTATAAATATCGGAAATACTGTCTACTGTTACTGGAATCAGCCCTAAGTGTCTTGCCTAACTGTCTTCTTAGAACGAATGCACAGTTTCTTGAAAACTGCAACATATGCACAGTTCGTTATTAGAATAGCACCATATATGCATGCTAGAATAATTACAGATACTGTACAGTATAAGCATAGAAACAAGAGACAGAGATTACCTGGACTTTGACAGAAAATGTTCCAAGATCCACGCCATGATTGTACTTATTCTTAGTATTTCTTGAAACGCAAATTTGGATATTTGCAATTTTGCAAATCACAAAAAAAGTTATTAAATTTAAAATTTTAAAGCCTTTGTTTGAAATACACTTAAAATTCATAAATGCACGAGAGTATTTTGTATATTTCTGTGTGGGATACATTTATAGTGATATTGAACGATCTTTTAGATGTGAGAATTTGAAGCTTGAAAGAACACACGACATAATTTGAATGCGTCTGCGAATTGCGATGTAAATCTTTCTTTTCCGTTATAAACTGTACATGTATGGAGAATCAAGACGCAAATGACGCAATATTTTTGCAGTAATAATGCTACATTGACACCGCTAAGCAGCATGGGTTATGATTTGAATTTTTATTTTTGCCTTTTGCCATTTACTATAGAAAGCATCTTTCTATTTTTAAATTTTTTACATTTTTTCTTACTCATCTTTAGATTACATATGTTGATGCTCCGATCGATAAGTCAGGAATAAATACAGGCCTGGATAGATATTGTAAGTGAAGTAGAAGTTCGTTTCCTCTGTAACGCTCCTAAGCCTAGCTATTTTTCCATGCCTCATATCCAATCATTCTTCTCCAATATACAGTATGACAGCTGACAAATGATCATTTATTTCCTTATATACCTTGTTCTCGTTGCTTTAAAATGTTCCCGTCGGTTGACTTCACCGCGTCAAATTAGCCATAATTTCTGAGGTATTTTTAAGACGCGGAACTTAATGTGCAGTTGGGTGCTTAACGTTTGTGCTGACTCGTATCACTCGACGTAATGCTCAACAATTTTTGCATAATTATATGGCTCCAGTCTTAGCTGGCAAAGTTTGTATTATTTTTTATTTCATTCTTGAGTGCGGAATTCAAATGGGCACTTTGTTCGAGGAAGGAAGAAAAGATTTCATCGTTGGTTGGATAAAAATATGGCGCCAAAAAAACAAGAAATATTGATCCGAGCATAGGGAAAGTTGAAGTTATTGCTTAAAATGCTTTACGCGCTAGTAATGTATTATTGACAAGCATTAGGGTGACATAAAACGTGTTTATTGGACGACCAGTTTTGGTCACATTGAACGTAATTGAACGCATACGTAGTATAAATGCGTAATAAATCAACGAAATGAAATTTCCGAAAATAAATATCCAATAACCCGGCGTTGGCATGCAGTCGTGCGAGAAACATTTCAGCCAGTGTCCTGTACTAAAAGCGTAACAGTTCCACTGCTCATTGGTAACTATTGTACATGAAGATGTACAGTATGGCGCTATTGGTTAACTGTTGCATGCAGTATACGTCGTATTAGTCATATACAGATAAAACTAGGCCAAAGCAACGTGCTTTGGCGATTACCGGCGCCATATATGGACTTTTACTTCAAAAATGGCGGTGCCTCGTGCAGACGACACCACGAGTGGTGACTTTATACCTGCGTAGTTTTCATTTTTGGAGGTACTGAACGAGTTGAATTTTATACAATAAACGTCTTTTATTTAACGTTAACATTTGCTAACTTTTTGCATAAATCTGGTAGTGAAGTGCTAATTTCAGCGTGAAAAGACCAAACATATTTGAATCAGCTTAAGTTTATCGCCCAAGCTGGTTTTGTGTTTCCAAAATTGCGATATGCAGATAACATTCCGAAAAGAAAAATAAGTCATTCTTCCCCACGACATACTGTAAGATACAGTAATCAAACCAAAGTCCTGTCTATACGTAGAAATGATCATACAGTAGACTCCAGATTATTCTATTCTTCTATTCTATTCTTTACCCTACAATCAGTACATAGTATACCATTTGGCAGGGGAGATCTGTATGCAAATTAAGTTATACAGTGCATTTCCCGTATTTGGGACCTTAAAACGAGAAGGATGGGAAAGAAAGACGGTCATGGCCGATTTAATATAGGAACTATCCCTGTATTTAAATGGAGGGATTCTGCATGGGAAACCATGAAAAACCACTATCAAGGAATGCCGACACGGGAATCAAACCCGCGTCTTCCAAATGCGAGGCAAGAATGCTAACCACTCAGCCACTTTCCTTGATCAACTTATTGCTAGAAATGTATGTAAAATTATTGCTAGAAATTTACGCAAACTTATTGCTAGAAATGTATGCAAACTTGTTGACTGGAGCAAATTAGATGTTGATGCATTGAAACGTACATGCATCATTAAATATACTAAAACGAAATTAAACAGCAAACAGCTCAAGAAGAGTAGGTCATTTTGAGCAAATTTTATTACCAGCGCATAGCAGAACTCTCTTTATCTGCTTCTTAAAATGTATAAAACGCTATTTTTATAAGAAAAGCGACGTACCCTATGCACCTGCCGCCATTTAATGGCCTAAGAAACTTGGTTGCTATGCCTGTGAAAACAGCACCATGGGAACGTGTAATGGTGTCTTCTTCCATTAAATGTATATCAACTGCGATACGTAAGCAGCGCTTAAAAGCCGTCCCATTCAATAGGTATCCCAAACGCGTAGTCCCCTGCGGCTTCCGTTAATTACAAATCCATAGGCTTATGTCTTCTTTCTGATACTTTAATCGGATTATCCTCTATTATCTGCTTAGTATGTACTGCTTGCCTGTCCTCACTCAAGGCCACTGTTTGACTGTTACTTTGGCTTTTTTTTCCACGATGGATTAATAAGAAATGGCTAATTGATTAAGCAGCGAATCGCAGCAAACCTCGGCAGTCAGACCACGTGATGAGACCGCATCTCCATGAAATCGCCGGTGGATGAAAATGAACCAATCGCTCCTTCGTGAATCCTTATAATAGCGTATTAGCTTTTGGCCTCTTTAGGCTGCCTAACATTTTTATTGATCTTTGCTTCAATTCCCATGCCAAAACTGCCCCAGGCAAAAATGCATCCTGACAGTAATATGCACAACCTCTCAACTTAAAGAGCTTCTGTCGATGACACAAAAATCAACGCAGCATTTGCTGTTGGATGGTTCGGAGGCAGCGAACGTCCATTAGAATTTCACTTAGAAGACGAATGCAACGCACGTAGAGGTCCTAAAATAATTGTATCTGACTTACAACATCCTTCAAATCGTGTTACGGCTTGTAAGTCTTAAATTGACGTGTGTCTCGGAATCAATGTTTGACGAGAAGCAGCCTCGCCTTAATACACTTATTTATCGAGCGAAAAGCAAACGAAATGATCTGAGGAGAGCACACGAAACAACAAGAAAACTTCTTTAAAGTTTGGCTCGGAAATTAATGTTAACGGAAGATTTGCGATAGATTTTTCTAGAATATATCAATATGTGCATTCTAATAAATTTAAATCTGCACCAGCCTAATTTAAACAACAATTTTGTTCAAATAGTGGAATCAAATTCTGAACAGAAACTTCATATCCTACATGAAGTAAGACGAAAATACATTTTCATCAAACTTGAATGCTGGAAAATGATGAAAGCAATGAAAATAAACTAATATGATATCATATGTCGGTGCATTCTTATAAATCTAAATCTGCACCAAACTAATTTATACAACAGTTTTGTTCCAATAGTGCAATTAACTTCTTAACAGAAACTTCATTCTTGAATTACAAAAATGTGTTTACATTGTTTTTATGGAGCTGTTTTTCTGAGTATGGAAAACAAAAATATGTTACATGTAAATGGAGTAAGAATAAAATAAATTTTCATCAAACTTGCATGCAGAAAAATTATGGAAGCGATGTAAATAAAAAAATTAATATGATATACATATGCTTGTATAATCATAAGTACATGTGCATTCTTATTAATTTAAATCTGCACCAAATTATTTTATAAAACAGCTTTGTTCAAAGAATGGAATCAACTTGTGAACAGACAAGTCCATATTTGTTTTATGAACAAATGCACGTTGACTTTTATAAAATATTTTACTAAAACTTAACCAAAGTGAATTCGCATTCGATGTGTTCTATTTGCAGAAGAAATATTTTGCGAAAGCAACGTAATAGAAAAAAATTATTATTCAAAGAAAAACTATAGGTCATATTTGGTATGTTACATAAATAATCTGAAGTACAATTTCAAATATTTTTACTTTAGCAACTTCAAGAACGGCTGCTTGGTCATATTAAACGTATTTAGTTTAGGCTTTAACTTAGCGTTAAAGTAAGTTAATGTAAACTAGCTTTCCGAATGACAAATGCTACTCGTCTACATAACAAAATTAGTTTTGAACACTTAAAGGTGGCAAGTAGCATAAAATCCATGGTCTTTTATTGTTATAGATTCGCAGACAGAAACTTCGTGCTGAAGGAGACTGATATTCGATTTTTCCCTAAGTGAAAACCGTACCAAACATACTATAGCTATAAATTTCTCTCGGAAATTGTCCCAATTAAGAGCTCCATTAAATGGAAAATTTAATGCATTTTTGTGTCCAAGGAGCGAGTCTCGCAAAGTAAAATATCTTGTTCAACCAACAGGCATTAACACTTCACTTCGGTCTTTTGTATACCTCAAAATCAATCTTTTCGACTTAAACCAATCTCAGCTGTGCATGCGTGGGCTCGCAGAATTTTTTTCCCCTAAATAAATAAACATATGCCCGCCCTCGTGCACGTACAGGCATTCGTACGTCAGCACGAATTCAAAATCAATATTTGAGAAGTTACGAGAATTTCTCGGGGACTAAATATGCACGCGTTTAAAATAATCGATCTGAACTCTGAAGGTAGTTTTCATACGATTTCAATTTTAATTTTTGTACATCTCCTGAAAAATCCTCGCCTGCTATAGCAATTGCAGCAAATTCGCAAACGATAGCACCCATCCTATTTTCGTCCGTTTTTGGTGTAAATTGCATATCTTGATTTTGGGAAAGCTTTATCCCAACTAAAGGGTGCTAGCACAAAGAATGCTTGCTTTCGACGTGCTTCTTTCAGCTTCTTACGTGCTTGTTTTCAGATTCTTGTTTCCAGCTTTGGGACGCACAATGTACGCTTATATATACAAGCGTGATGGTCAGTGTGCTTGATAGCGGCACTGCATGCGTTGTGTTAGGTGAATTATTCCACGTAAAACCTTGCACATGCGCATTAGCATCTCATGATGAGCGCAGGACACGTTTTTATGGTACATACCTGTAGGTGGCATATGGCTACACGTTTGACCAATAGTGATCTGTGTGCCAATCAAAATCTGCTTAAAAATCTGCTTTCGGATTCCAAACGGGCTTGTTTTCAGCTTCTTGTTTCCAGCTTTGGGACGCACAATGGACGCTGATATCAGCGTGATGGTCAGTGTGCTTGGTGGCGGCACTACATTCGTTGTGTTAGGTGAAACATTGCACGTACCACGAAAATAATCGTTTAAAAAGCATGCCGCATTCTTATCCCGCTTGTTAGCGCTAGTGTACGCCAAGTGGCAAGCGCCTGCAATAAGCATTCTTTGTGCTCGCACCTTTAGGGGGTTTCAACAGAACTCAATCATGAACAATGCACGTGTAAATTTATCGAAGCATCATTTCCGAGAATGTGCCTTTTCATCCCTGTTCCATGAACTAAGATAAAATCGGAAGATTCAAACGTTTGGGTCGAACGATATATCAATTTCTTCGAATTTCTTTCCAAATCGATTTCATGCAGTTTATAGCCGGTTGCACCGTGGATTAACGCAGAATTCATGCAAATCTTTAGTACTTTCGAGTCAATGTGAAATCCAATAAAAACGTTACACAAACAAAAAAAAAGATATTTCTTTAAGGTTGTTTGAAGAAAAGAGGATAACAAGCGATACGTGCAATATTACAGAAATATCTAGCCCGCAACGTATTTGTACAGCAATATAGGCGTGCTTGTTATTGTTGAGGTATTGGGTTTCCAATCGTAACTTATTTTCCGAGAGTATATATCTCGCAGTCGCAAAAAAAAAAGTATTCCCAGGGACCACGAGGGAATGGAAAAATTGTGCCCTGCTGCCCATTTAATGGAAAAACATTTGGGCGCATTGAAACAATAGTGCCGGCCCACCTGCCCGACACGTTTTAAAATGGGTTGCGCATAAAACACAGAATCCCGTATAATCGAGTATCACGAAACGTCCATAAAACACGAGAAAGTAGAGGCAAATCCAGCAGTTAGGCTTCCTGCAGGATTTCTAGCTGGTTAGCTGTTTTCACACTAGGCCTGCCATATCATGCAAGGACGGGGACATAAAACCAGAAGGAAAAAACTAGCGTTGCATATGCATTACTCAATTGGGAAACAAAAAAAATGGGTGACAACCAACAAACCCATTATCAAATAAAGCCGAAACAGGGTTTCCATATTACGCAGAAATCCAAGGACCGAGAAGCTATTTAGATTTCAAGTGGCATAGATGCCGTAGAGAAAAAAAAATCCAACTACAGTATAGGTCTTCCCTTTGGGGGCTTAAGGCGCAGGAAAACAGCGCCAGGAATTCAAGTGCAAAAATCAAAGCAAATAGCACGATCTTCCTTCTAACGAGAAAATTTGAAATCAATACTATATAGAACGGGGTAGCTCGTCTCAAATTTAAATAGAAAATTGACACGGCAGCAGGCAATTGCCGAAAACAGCAGCTGGAAATTGTGGCCAAATTTCAGCTCTTACTCGAAACTATTTTCCAGAGAGAAAAAAAAATACTGGGGCTAACGACTAGTTAATGCGGTTATGTACGAGATTCAGCAAACTGGACGATTTGGGCCTCGTAAAACGGCTTTATATCCGAGATAAATAAACAGTTCGAAACAGATACATTTCGAATACATGAATAGTTATTATCGGTAATATGCTCGGTGTCCGAATTTCACCAAAATAAGTATTCCGATAATGAATAATGCATGAAGGGAAAAGTTTGACTTAATCTTTGTCGTGCGTAGAGTTTTTATACTTTCAGTAATCTGTCCGAACCGTACAAATGTCACTTATGCCAAATCATTTTTAAAAACTTTGATACGTAGTGCATGTAATTATCGACTATAGTCTCTGAAACTAACAATTTTTATTAGGGAGTGTCAATGAGTGGTTAAATAGCCGAAGACTGCACTTACCGAAATGGCTAAATTGCGATATCTTTAAAAATCTACGCAAAAAAATCGACCAATTGTGAGGTTTTAGCATATTATTGGTGTTTTCAGAATCTATCAGTAACGGTGCATCAGGTAAAGAAACTCAGTAGGTGGCGCTAGTGGTTTGAAAGCTCCTCATTAGCCATTCGTAAATTGAGCTGTCAACTCAATAGACCAACTAATAAAATTTACTAAATAGTGTCCAAGCTATTTAGCCACTCATTGACACCCTCTAATTTATTCACATTAGATTGGTTCTATCTCATTATACTAGGAAGATCTCATTTGTAATACGAACTGCATGTTGTGAACAATTTGATGGAACGTTTGGAATATTCAATTTAAAGCGCATTCTGATGCACAATTTGCTCGTGTATTTCAGAATTAGAACTTAATCCCAGCTAATAATGCTTGTAAACTATCAGTTAATCCGTAAATTGCTTATCAGATAGTTGTATGCAAATGCTTTCCATATCATGCGCGTTGATTGCGAGAGATTTTTTTTTTAATGCGGATGCGATTTTATAATGCCAATAAATGAAGATGACTCTCCTTGTCAAACTTAATCGCCTATTCCTGCTGATATAATCGGAACGTGCTAACCAAACTTGTGCCATTTATAATCACTGCATGCGAAATTTTATTACTGAACGCTTTAAATATTGGAAATTTATAGCTTTCGGTTATTCGATGAGCTCACAGAAAAGCTCGATTATAATGGAAGGGAGAAACGGAAAAATATGTTGGTGATGACAAGATGTTAATTATCATTTGGGAATCACGTCTAATAGATGGCTACATTTACTTTTATTACTCTGTACCGCACGCATAAATATATGCGCAATTTTTCCTAAATCCGCAGAAATTTCATTCAAATAATAGAAATAACTGGACCTCTTTTACTAGTTTTAATTAGTAGGAAAACCAAAACTTGAATTATCTGCTATTCGGTAGGGGAGAAAATGCTATAAAGAACATTTTAACTTATGTAAAATACAGTCAAACCTCGTTAAGAAGAATCTCAAAGGGACGTCAAATTCGGTTCGTTTATACCGCAGTTTGTACAAAACATGGACTTCAACAATTAGAACTAGCTTCATCGAAGTTTTGATGAAATCCTACCCAACGTATTTAAATGGAAAAGTGCTTCGACTTTTATCGGAGAATTCCCCGTTATAACGCACCCTTTTTCATATTGTCTAAAGTTCGTTCTGACGAAATAGCGTGAAAGCTCGGAAACTTGAAAATTCATTCGTGTTAGCTGAAAATTTTTAATATCCGAATTCGGGATTCGTCGTAAACGAAGAAATTAATATTACTCGCTCATGGTAGACTGGAAATGAGTTCGTATTATCAGAAATTCGTATAAAGCGAGTTATTCTTAATGAGGTTCCACTGTAATACACACAATGACCCCGTTTAGCGCCGTCTTAAATGGCGCTTCACTCTCTAAGAACGCATTCTGAGCGTTAACCGGATCACTATGCAATGTATACATGTATACTACCCAAATCAGACTGAATTTAGCAAATTGTATTGCACCAACATCAAAATCCGTGCCAAATACATTTTTTGCCAATTCCTACCAAACACCCGAAAGCTTTCAAAAACCATTATAGTCTCAGAAGCTGAGTGATGATAGAACCTTCCTATCACTAAAAATAGCCCATTTCGCCTATAAGCTGATTAAAGCTAAAAATACCCATCTCATTGCATTAAATCGAGATAAAAAGTAAAACTGACATCTATTATCCATTATTACGTTCACCGTCTGTAGTAAATATCTAATTTAAAGTTCATCTGGCATTACATCAATCCAAAGAGCATAGAAGGGTTAACTTCAAAATATGAAAAATAATTCGCAAGCAAATATGGATTTCTAAAACTTTGGCTTTCTAGCGACTTAACATTGTCCATTCATGCCTGCGCTCTATCTATCTATCTACAGTAGAACCTCTCTTATGTCAACCTCTAATATGTCAACTCTCTATTATATCAACTCATCAGCACGTGGCTCCTGCCCACCAAACGGTGCGTTTTTTGGCTGACGCAGGCCTC
>JAQGAO010000007.1:0-85530 GCA_034697705.1 Ommatoiulus sabulosus | reverse complement strand
AGATATATCTTGCAATTTGTTTTCGGAGGAGATTTTTACCAACACACGGGGCAATAATATAGCTGGAGAGAAGTTGCAGGATATAATTTGCCTCGTGTATGGCCAGCTTTACCAACATGCTCAATTTCTTAAAATCGGACACACTGAGGTCGAGGCGAGAGGTTAAAAACAAATACTTTTGGTGGAGAAAATCATTAAACAAAACCGCCGAAGCGATCCAGCATTTTTTTTATTCAAACTCTCGAGCAGAACATAAGAGCTAAATCGGATCCATACTATTGGTCCTTCTTTTTGCATGCTATCATGCTATTAAAATGCTGGAACGCACTTCCTAAGAATAGCTCCAAGCTCGTGCAAATTCAGTTTAACTATGATGTTGGTTTCCTTTAATACGAGAGATTACTAATTAAATCTTGGGTACATGGACTTTTGCCCCCCTACCACATGGCATTTAAATGCTGACTGTATTGAATTGAGCTCCTTTGAATTGAAACTAAGAAAAAAATATATTGGCACACAAAGAAAATGATTTACAATTAATACTGAAGGTATTAGCTTACCACTTGTTGATTCACAAGATGTGCAATAAACCGAGTTGCTGACAAACAGACGTCTTTATTGTTTCTTCGAAATCCTCGACGAAATAGGAGAACGAGTCTCGTCAAAATAAGCTCTCCAATTTGGGGGAACTAAATAGGAACAAACACACACTTTAACAATAATCTTGTTAAAAATATGCCACAATAGAATTGTATATGTCAATAAACTTACTTTGCTGTTTATAATAGAAACCAATGCAGCGTAGACGTGAGTAAACGTTGGCGAAGCTGCTTGGGCTTGCATGATCGACCGGGCCAACAAACCTCGTCCTCTAATAATATTTTCCTTGAATAATTCTCGTACTATGATTGAGATGTTGGATACGTTAATCTTATTAATTAAACCGTTAATACTCTTCTTCAAAGCTTCCCAGGCAAAACGTTGGTAAGCAGCACTGAAAAAAAGGTAATGGATATATGTAGACTCAGTGTAAACAAATACTGAATATTTATGCACTGTAAGTTGCTTTCCAATTCCTTCTAAAGTACTTCTGGTGTGCAATTACAATCGTGAAAAAATGAAATGTCTAATTACACAATTCATTGATTACACAATTTACACGAGAGCTACGCAGCACAAGCAGTAAGGGTTTAATGAGCATTCACAGGCAACAAGCCTATTTTCTAACTTCTTTTATTATATTCTTCATAAATGCATGCCACTCGTTTGTTAGCAATACTTATTACATTATCTTAAGATGTAAAATTTCTTCATCAGCTCAATAGTTAATTTCAGAAGAAATGAAATGGATGCTACCAGTATGTATGGATTAATCTATACAGTAATGTATATATAAAGAAGAGATGTATGTGGGTATATGCATGTGGATTTGTATGTATGTAAGCGACAGGTTAAATTAAAATTTTCAAAAAATGTCCGAATGAATCTTCAGAAAAATGTCCGATTAAATCTTTAACAAAATGTCCGATTAAATTTACTAAAATAAGAGATAGCATTTTTTAGCTACACACTCTACCTGTAAATGCTTACAAAAAATGTACATTTCCATTATTTAGTTTCATTTAGTGATGTAATCGTAAAAAAAACGTACGAATGCTGTCACTAAAAATGTTAAGAGTGTCATCGTAAGAAGTGCACTGGATGACGTCATCAGAATTTTAGTAACGGTCCGGACAATACCGGTCTTTTCAGCATTATAGTTTGCATTTTGATATACAAATTAATCAGGTTACAACAATTCATAATTAAAGGACCATGGGCAACTTCTGAAATTAATTTGAACTGTGTATATACACCCAGGGCAAAGCTGGGCAAACTGGCTAATTTATAATAAAAAGACATCAAAATCGATTGTGTAACCTTACCTTTCCTTGTCTGTTAATGCAGCTTGCATCATACGCAACCGTGCTGGTGGTATATATGCACCGCCAGTGCGCATGGTGAGTGCTTCAATGCCCTCGTTATCCCCGGTCTTCTTTTTGTTGACAGCATCTCCTTGTGGTACATCATCAGCTTTATCATCAACTTTTCTTTTTCTTTCATTTCGAAGGGAATTAGGATCTCTATTTTCTGATTCTTTTTCACCAGTTCTGCGTCTATCGGAACGCCTGTTCTCGTTACGATCTTCTTCATGGTTGTATTTGTTCCAATACAAATCTCTGTTTGCCTTTATGGTATCTCTGTCAGAATCTGTTCCCCGCTGCCGCCTTTCCTTTTTTTCTGTATTGGGCGATCTCGAATCCCTGTGGTGGGAGCGAGACTCGTATTCCCGCCTGTCATATCGCCTACTGTCCCTGTTATGTCTTTCTCTATTTCTACTACTCGAACGATCCCGATCTCTACGATATTCCCTGCGCCTGTCATCATGCCTTTTTTCTCGCTTGTCGACATCATCAGAATCGGAACTTGTGTGCCGTCTTCTCTCTTCCCTTTTTTTTCGTTTTCTACCATCATCGTCCTCAGCACTTCTTTTCAGGCGTCTTCGTTTACCATCATCCGAATCATTTGAGGATGAATTACGTCTATGCCTATCAGAATCACGTTTTTTCTTTGCTATGGGATTTTTTGGAGTTTCTTTGTCACTTTTGACTTCCCCATCAGATGAGCCAGCATTCTGATAACCATGAATACCTGGAATGCTGAAAAATGTAAGAAACAGTAAATCAGTAAACTTCACCACTCTTAGTTACTTCTAATCAAAAGGTTACCTATGCACATAGGTAAATCAGCAATACTGGAAAAATGAAATGTGCAGGTTACTCTCATAAATAATGTCACATGATTATGGAATTGCTACCATGGACATTGCTTAAATTAACTTTAAGAACTAGGAATATGGTCAAGCTAGAAGAATTTTAAAGTAGAAGCTACTTTGTTTTTAGTTGATGCTATTTAAATTTAAGCAACGGCATGTCAAAGGGAGTTCGTCGGCCATGTTACGAAACTTCATTTCCAAAACTGGAAATTTTGATCAGTTGACGTAACTGGAAACTGGCTACTCGCATTTCGAAACTCCAGTTAACGCAAGGTTCGGAAAATTGCCTTCCAGTCTCGGAACGCAAGTTTCGGTTTGTTACCTCGCTGTGTACCTGCCTTTCACGTACATGTACATAGTTTAGTTTAGTTTGTAATCATCGCACCGAGGCCTTGCGATGATTTAGTGGGTTATCTGGAGGGATTTTGGTATGGGGGTCCTCAAACTGCACTGGTGTATTGAAGCACGGGGCGCACCAGCACTTTGTAGGCCACCAGGCGGCAGTAGGGACTAGCCTTTTTGAGCACGTGATGGGTGTAACCCAGACGTCGAGAGGCACATGCAGTCTTCCGGCTGATATGGGGTTGCCAAGACCAACGGTTGTCTATCAGAACTCCAAGAGATTTGATGTTGTCCACCCTGGGAAGAAGGGTCCCTTGGTGGGAATAAGGAAAGAAGATTTGTTTCTGGGGAGGTTGGTGGGAGATGGACATGCCAGAGGATTTGGTGACATTGATGCCGAGACCCCAAAGGTTGCACCAGCAACATTCACATATACATAACGATCTGGAGTACTTCGCAGTCAAGGAGTGAGGCGATGGCATTAAGGAAAGTGTTGTCATCGGTGTACAGTTAGCTTTTGGAGAGTGTATGGTCAGTGGCATCGTTGATGTAGAACAGAAGAGGGGCTAGTGCAGTGCATAAATGTGTGTATGCATGCGCTTAAATTTTCAATAACTACGATACCTACGCCATTTAATAAACAGCATACATCACGGAATGTAAAATAGGCAGGTTAAAATCAACTTTCACATAGTGTATACGTAACGGAACTCGTAGTTTAAAGTTTTTACTAAAAAAAGCGCATGCGTATTATAATGTGCGTCATGTCAACCCATGGACAACCACGCATATACAGTCCTGTAACAATTCGCACTTACGAGGTATACTAGAAGCAGTAAGAACGGTCAACGTCGCTCTAAATTTTATAAATACGTTGTAAACAGACCTCTAAGAATCAGAATACATATTCTGAAAAAAAAAAAAACGTAATAAAAACGCAAACTTACTCCACAGCAGCCATTTTCTTCATATATTTTTAATCGCCCAGTATATTCGTAGAGCTATTTTTGCCAACGACGCTTCCAATAAACGACCACTCGGCGGTGCCACCCGAAGCTAAATAAAATATTTCGTCTTGTGTGGCTAATGAAGGACAAAACCAACAACTTTACGCGCCATGTTGTAGTGTATTAAAACCACCTTACAACACGCCCTACGATAAGACAATACGCGATACCATTCGATACAATCATCGTGGGTGGGGCTTAATTTGTAATTCTAATACACTACCACTAGGCGTCGGCCCGAATGACTGACACATAAAATGGCGTCTTGTCAGCATACTGGTATCTCGTACTTGTTCATACTCGTCGCTATACTCCGAGACGCACTAATGCGCCTATTGGCTAAATATAGAGTTCGTCGTTATAAAACAGCAAAATCATGATCATGTTCTTCCCGCGAAAAATTTGGCGCGAATCGTTTTTTAGCGTCATTCCGCTGATATCAGTCAAGAAAGGTTCGTTTCATGATTGTCTGGAGGTAGCGTGGCGATTCAACATCTGACGTACTTTCAAATTATTGAAGTGAATTTTCGCGAGCCCGCAACAATGTCTGCAGTACAATTGGCGTTAAATTTCTCCATTCGCAAGACGAGATCTGCGAGTAAACGTGAGGCAACTTCAACCATCGATTCCCAGTACAAGGTGCCAGTGTTGAGGACGCCAAGACAGATTCGTCATAGCTCAACATCTTCATCGACAGGTAAGTCTGTCGTGGTTTTCTTCAATTTTTTTATGCATGGAATTGAAGAGAAAATCAGCGTTTACCTATCAACTCATTTGTTTTAAAAGGCTTAGATCCGTCGAAAAGCACACATTGTTCCTCTCCTAACAAACGTAAAGAAAATTGCATTGATGAGGTTCCAAAACCCACCTGCTCACCTGCAAAACGGTCATTTAAAGATCGGACGTATGCCTCGCCAAGAAAGAGTCCTCGAACCAAAGGCAAGTCGAACAAAATATTTCTTTTCGGCACATTTTGCAAGTTTTCAAATTATGGTTGTTTAATTATTCCCTGTTTGATTTCAGAATATGGTGTAGTATTTTGCCCTCAAAATATTAAAAACTCGCCCACAAAACTTGAGAAGAAACTTGTACCCGTTTGCTTGTTTACGCCAGACCGTAAGTATATGCTACTGAAATTATTTGCAAAAATTTTGTTTGCAATTATTAGGCCAAAAGCGATTAAGTTCATTTTCATGTGTACGCAAAGCGGGTCATGCGTGAATTTAAAAAAAAAAAACTATACATGTAATTCATTTTTATATTGGCATATATAGATTCCTTGAAAAGTGCACATTGTTCCCCTTCTAAGAAACATAAAGAAAACAGCTTTAATGAGACTCCAACAACCCCACTATGCTCGCCAACAAAGCGGTCATTTAAAGATTGGACAAATGCTTCGCCTCAGATCAGCCCAAGAAAGAGTCCTCGTAACAAAGGTAAATCACCTCAAATTTCTCTTATGGTACAGGATTTTACAAGTTTTTAAATCATATTTGTTCGGAATTAATAGAAATCAATCCCTAACTGATTTCAGAAAATGGTTTATTTTATGGTCAAAGTTCTGGAAACTTACCAACAAAGCTTGTACCAGTTAGCTTGTTTGCATCTGATTGTAAGTGTTTTTAAATGATTTTTTAGTGAAAAGGTTGTTTATTGAATTCATTTGCTTTTCATACCAAGGAGGAATTTAATGGGATAAGCATGAAATTAAAAAGAAAAATATCGCCATATATCTTTTGTTGTTTTTGACAGGTGTAGATTCTTTGAAAAGCACACATTGCTCCCCACCTAAGAAACACAAAGAAAACTGCTTTGATGACGCTTTAACATACCCACTGTGCTCACCTATAAAACGGTCATTTAAAGATCGAAATGCCTCGTCACGGATCAGCCCACGAAAAAGTCCCCAAAACAAAGGTAAATCACTCAAAATATTTCTAAGGTTCAGGATTTTACAAATTTTCAATTAGTTTGGAATTAATGGAAATAAATCCTTAATTGATTTCAGAAAATGGTGCTGTATCTTCTGATAAAAGTTCTGGAATCTCACCCATGAAACTTGAGATTAAACTTGTACCAGTTCGCTTATTTGCACCAGACCGTAAGTATTCTTTTGAGATTTGTAGAAATTTTTATGAGTTACTTAATGGGCAAAAACTCACTAATTAAATTCCTTTTCTAGTTACTGCATACCAAGAAGCAAAGCGGGCATTTCTAACAAGTTCAACATCAACTTTGCATTGTCGAGAGGCTGAAATTACAGTAATTGCTGAGTTCTTAGAAAGTCATCTAATTAAAGAGAAGCCTGGCAGTCTTTATATATCTGGAGCACCAGGAACAGGAAAAACAGCTTCCCTGACTCAAATTCTGCAAGCAGTGAAGGTAATTAAATTCAAATAATGCCAGTTTTGTGAATTTAGAGTTGGAGGAACTTTAAATACCTAATTCAAACATACAGTTAAAATGAATTTTGCAAAACCACATTGTTGCTTTTCAGTTTCAGAAGATCAGCCACAAATGTGTATTCATTAATTGCACTAATCTGAAGCAACCGCAATCGATTTACGAGAGGATATTTGCAGATTTAACCTCTGGAACTGAGTCTTCACGAAAACACTCGTCAGCTTCGGATTTCCAGAAACGTGTCACACAGATGTTATCCAAGTCTGATAAAACCATGTATGGTGACTCGTATGCATGTACTTTCAAAAGTGACATTCATGAAATTCTGCTGTATAAAACTTGAATTATTCTTTTGCAGTCTGTTAATTCTTGATGAAATTGATTACTTGGAGAGCAAGGACCAAAGTATTCTCTACACGATATTTGAGTGGCCTGCCTTAGAAAATTCCAAACTAGTGTTAATAGGTACATTTAAAATTTCATTATTTCAGAGATTTACAATTCGGTAAAATGAAAATTCTACCTCATTGTTTGCTGTGATTATAATTTCAATGTTGATACTTGCAACTACCTAGGAATCGCTAATGCGTTAGATTTAACTGATCGCATGCTACCACGATTGCAAGTTCAGACTCGGTACAAGCCTAAATTGTTGCACTTTCCACCGTACACCAAGAAGCAAATTACGACGATATTAGAAGAAAGACTAAAAGAGGTAAATTAAAACCATCGTGAGTGTATGCTGCTGTTTACTTCAAAACTAATTATTTGTCTCTAACATTGTTCTTTGACAGATTTCTAGTGAAGCTCAAAGCCTCGTGAAACCAAATGCACTGCAATTCTGTGCAAGAAAGGTTGCTTCGGTAAAAGGGGATATTCGCACAGCATTGGATGTCATTAGGTAAGAAAAAGCAATTAAATTTTTCAAACTTGGGAGTTTTAAAGAGAAAATACTAATTTCTGCTGTATCTCAAACAGACGAGCTCTTGAACTGAATGAAGGAGAAGTGCGCAAACAACAGATTCTGCTACCACGCACACAAAAGACTGGTACTATAATCAAATACATGTACTGCGCTTCATTCATAATTAATACTTTATCCAAATAATTGCCAATGTTTTTTATGTGAACTTGTAGCCTCCTCTCCATCAAAACTGAGCAAACCAAAACTCGTCAAATGCGTCGATCTTCCCTCGATAGCTTCAATTTTAAACGACGTATATGGCAATCAGTTGGCTAATGGCGGGCAGCAAGATGGAAATGCACTACCACTACAACAAAAGATCTTGCTGTGTGCCTTATTTTTGATAGTATCTAATGGCAAAGCAAAAGAAGTAACGCTGGGCAAAGTATGATCTATAATTAAAAGTTTATACAATTTTGGGTATTTGGGAAGTGTTGATAGACTTGCATTATTTTCTGGGCTGGTCCGAATAATCTTTAACAGCAATCATCCAAAGCTCATCTCATTAATCGCCTTGTTCCTTACAGCTTCACGAAGTGGATTCACGGATATGTAAAAAGCAGCAAGTTACTCAGGTTGACCAGTCAGAATTCACGAATCTTTGTAACTTGGTTGAAGCCAGGGGTTTGATAGCCATCAAGAAGAACAAAAACAGTAGATTGTCCAAGGTACCCTATTATACTACAGTAGTACTTTACCCTAACATTCATACAGAAGTGCCACTGTACTAAAACAATATTCGACCTATATTTTTCAGGTTACGTTGTCAGTTAATGAATCCGAATTACAATTTGCTCTACAAGACAAATGTCTCCTAGCTTCGATTTTAACCGACCTATCTTGTCTTTCATCGAGTGTGTAAGCTTGATTAATTTAGATAGTAGTAGTATTCGCTTATTTGTTTTTTTAGATTTTTATCTTGCATTTTTAATTTATAGATACCATAAATGGTATGTGGATTATTGAGATGAACTTGAACATGTTTTTTAAAAAAAAGTGTATTTGACCAAAACATTTTTGTACAACGTTGAACATATTTTACTGTAAATAAAAAAGCTGATTATGAGAGATATCTCGTGTGTGTATTGTTAATCATATACTGATTTATGGGTACTTCTGGACGAATGTGACATAAACAACTTTGTAAATACGAGCGTACAACATACTGGAACTTGTCTGCTAAATAAAAATAAAAATGCTGACGTTGGAATTCAATCAATTGAATGCAATTAATTAGTCACCCTGTATCTTGGCTCTTTAAAGTTATTTTATGGACAGCCCTCATTGCCTGGGCCATAATCTGGGAGGATGTAGAGCATGCACCAGACAAGCAGGCGTTTTTAAGGTCAGATAACATGCAACATGGATGGCGATTTCAGGTAAGGTGTTAACTTCCGACTTAATGAATGATAAATCCAGCCGTGGTGATATGATTTAGTCCAGTTGCTGTACTGTTTTACGTAGCATCTTAAATCATTCCCATACTGTCACACGTGCGTACTGTACGTATACGTACATTGCATGAGCTGGTTCTCATTAGATCACGGCAATATACGTGCCTTGTTTTATTTTAATTAAATGTTGATGATATAATAATTAAGGGGATGCATTGAATAATGATATGTCATACATTTTGTTACGTAATATTAACTACGTATAACCTAAATTCCACAGAAACGAGTGTCGAGAACTTCTCGTTAAACTGAAATCTACCGTTGAGGTGTTGCTCGGGAATCATACAACAAATGTTTGGAATACGTATGGTGGATTATCTCGCTTGACAACTGTCGTTTGTAATATTCTAAAGCATCGTTTGAAGAAAGATCAGGTTAGCGATCGATTTGAAAGCATTCCATGGCTTCAGGCGGAATTCGTGTTTTTTGGTTATAGATAGTCAGCTAAAATTATGAAGGACAACTAGTTGTAATTATATATCTCTAATTTACGATCTTAGGGTACTAATGCTGATTGCTGGAACTTTATCATGGGATTGCGTGTTTTGATACCAACTGTTGCTCCATGGTTGGAACGGCATCGGTTGGCCACGGAAAGCAGCTCTGACCGCAGCTATCTATGGCTTCAGCAGCTTCTGCAGGAACACACTCTTTCAACATATTTGAAAGTCTTACTTGACGATCGCAACCACCTAAAAGCCTGCTACCTTGGTATGTGTCATCTAAGTTTCTTGTCCATGTTTCTTTTGAATGGGCCAATTAAGCTCGTGAGTGAGATATATATATATAGTAGACTTATTTATCGACAAAATGATCGAGGTATGAAAATGGCACCATCCAGTTCATATAGAATGCTTTTTCCTGGTATTTTGCACAAGCTGTGTTATTTACTGAGGAGAGAGAGCTGCTTAGAGTCCAGATTTTGAATTTAGCGTGTAATTTTTCACTGTATATACTGAAATCATCCATCCAGTATATATATATATCCCTACATATATGTGCATTACTGATGGAAATTGACGCATTTGTAATAAGACAAATATAATAGGCTTTATATTCATAAAAACGTTTGTATAGTTTGAATCTGAACTTGCGAAGTGAGCATTC
Organism: Ommatoiulus sabulosus; assembly: GCA_034697705.1. NCBI lineage: Eukaryota > Metazoa > Arthropoda > Diplopoda > Julida > Julidae > Ommatoiulus > Ommatoiulus sabulosus. Next base: position 75,438 of record JAQGAO010000007.1, on the reverse strand, counting down.
ATAAATAGGAATTTGTCCGTATTTGCCAGTGTCCATGAAGGTTCACGTAATTGGGTTTGCCCTTATTATGCTTTAACTTGAAAGTAATAAGCTGAGTACTCAATCCTTTAGACTGTATCATTTTTTTCTGATCATGACGATTCTAGTTGGGGCATTCCTCAGGGTGGAACCTTATGGAGAAGCATTGTTGATCTGCCTGAAAGCTGTGGAAAATAACAATCTAGAGTTGCTGGCTCATTTAGATCCAACTCTGGTATGTTATCCCTTTCCATCATATTATAAGTCTAGTATTTCGTTGTGAATTACTTTATGCAACTGGTTACATTTGCTATAAGATGTCATTTATTCACTTCCACGTTTGTGCTATTTTCATATGCAGCTTGTGGAACATGGAACAGTGTCAGCAAGATCCATGGGCTTTACAAGGAGTCCATCACTTCCTGACAGAGTATCTAACGTTTTGCAACAATATCAGCCAAGTGAGGTGTCACCATTTGTTGCCACCTGTTATTTACAGAACGAAGGCAGGGCGCCCCATCAAGTGCTTGTGAGCAACGATGGTCACTTGCATCGAACTTGTCCTGTCGACCCTTCTAAGGGTTCATACTTCCGGGAACGTTGCAATAGTCATCAAGGTCCAAAAAAAAGTGATAACGATTTTAGAGGACAGACATCAGGCTTGCTTGGCTCTAGACGGTTACCAAAATCCTGTACCTGGGATAGTGCATTGACTTGGGAACACACCGTTAATATTAGCGAGGAAGAAATTCCAACAAGACATTTAACTTTTGGATTAGAGGCAGGAATAAAAACCGCTCGTTCTTTGAGTTGCGGGTGTTTACACCTTATGCCAGAAAAGTCCATGTTGTTAAATTGTGCTTCTTCGGCTGGTAAACGTCTTACTAAGTCTTTGCCCAATGTGAGAGATGCGACTTTTTTGGTGGCACTTCCCACCAACAGTCTAAAACATCACATTAGAACAGTAGACTCAAAAAAGACTGATCCAAATGAATGTACACGTGGTAAATCTACTTTTGCTGCACCTCTGATAAATGAGTCGCAAGTGGAAGTGGGTCATTCTGAAGAAATTACTTCTTCCACCACTTGCACTACTCATAAATTAAGCGTGCCACCAACATCCACGACTCAGGAAAAGAGTGAAATAGAAATACGGTCAAAGAATCCAGCCAGCTCTCGCCACATGTTTACTAAAAATGTCCAAAAATCAGTGGCAAGCACGCCACACCTACACAGATCACCCACTCACACAAGGTCAAAATCAGATATCGGAATAATTCGGAATGTAACTGACACCATATACGAAGGGGAAGTAAACAGCTACCGTATGCCATGCTCAATCCCCATGTCTTCTTCTTTGCCAACAATTTTACCAGATAACGTGGAATCTTCCCAATTGTTAGATAGTGGTATGTATAATATGTGTTAAATATAAACTGTACAAGCAAAACCAGTGAAGATGCAATCCGATAGAACTTAATACTGCTTTTACCACTATGCGAAAGTGGCGCCAATTTTTCAGTTTATTGGTCATTTGACTGATTACCCCAAATGCAACAATTTAAAAAAAAATTTCGCCAAATTGATACATAATGTCAATATATAAAATTTTAATTTCAAAAATTGGCTTAATTTTTTTTAATGCAATCCACTTTTCATCACAGTGCGATTCTATGAACCATCGGCATCACGTTATAAATAGTTTCACCTGTACGATTTTAATTGAAAAGGAAACTTAAACGATGAAATAATTTATGGTATATACAATACTGTATTAGACTAAACTAACCTTTTTAAAATGATTTTAGAGTACACCACGCCAATTTTCAGAAGGCCAATGGAAGGCCAGTCTTTGACAAGCTTCCTATCGTCACAGGATTTTCGTACTTGTGCTGAATTAGACAAGGTTTTTAATACTACAGTTCTTCAGTAACTACTACGGACCAATTCATGTGCTTACTGTTTTCTCGTTTTGCAGGAAAATGCACATTTTAGCATTTCTGAAGCCCTAATAGCTGCAATTGAACAAATAAAATGCAACCAAATGCTGAAAATTGCAGAAGAACAAGATGAGGAGAGTGATGATGAGGAAATAAAACACCTTAAGCAGCGTATTCGAATCAGAAGACGGGAACGTCTGCAAGAGGTACATTCATTTTCTTTGATATTTTGTAAACTGAGGAAGACTACAGGCCTCATATTCTTATATTACAAAAGTTATATTCGTTTCTCATGTCCAGAAAGTGGTATATCAAAATCCTCAGCAACTTCTTAGTGATGGTTGCACAGACAGTAAGTCCAAAATCCAGTAATGTTTAATTAAGAAATGCCAATTAGTTGTCATAAGATATTGCAGTGCATGTGCAAATTGGCTGTTATTAGATGTCAGCATATTAATATATGCTGAGACATTTCATTACATTCCTATTTCCTTACATGATGAATTAAACAGCAACAACAACGAGCCAAAGTCCATCCCCACGTAGCACATCCTCAGAAAATAAATCTGGTAGGCAATAAACCTATGAAAAGTGTATGTTTGGTAATAAATCATCGGCAATTATCGATAATTTTTATATTGCAGATGGAAATACATCGGACAGTATTGACCCAATCGATTTGTCTGGTAGGACAAGATAAAAGATGCTTTTCATATTGTAAATAAAAAGTGGCAAGACCATGTCTTTTTATGCCAAACATTTTTTGCAACAGATGGCAGCGAAATCGACAGCAAGTTAAGCACACTACATGAATCTGGATTGTCATTGTCAATGGCATCGTTATATTCAGATGCTGATATTCAAAGGCCGATGGCAGCTCAACAATCTCTACCTCAAGAGACGTTAGATAAAAGGTTTGATGATGTGATTTGTCCGACTTTTGACATATATAGCGTAGCAGTACATAGCACAGTTTCTAGGATACATTGTTTTAATGGCATTTTTCGAATTTCTAGTAGGGAGACATCAGTAGCAGAGAGCAACATTTCTTATGTATCAGCAGAATCTGTAGCCTTAAGTTTAATCAGAAAATTTTCTGAAAAGCAGCTTCCAAAAGCATCTGATCTAGAGTGGTTGGTCTCTGAACAGGATGCACCACAAAAGGTTAATTCTTATTAACATTTTCTGAATTTGAATTAAGGCCAAAACTATGTTAATTAAATCAATAATTTACCAATAGCTGTTGCCCTTGCCCACATCCTGGCCGGTTTCGCCAGATGATGCAGAAAACATTAAGCAGCACTTACAGGTAACAGTCCAACACATTGACTACATTGAGGCATAACTTGAGAATATATTGTAAAAAAAAAGCTAATTTCTCTCCTTGTCTAAGCAGACACGTTTGAGAGGCAATTTAGAATGGGCTCCACCAAGGCAACAGATAATCTTTAATATTCACCCATCTCCTCAGTAAGCTCAATCACTACTTTCACTTAAATGCAATCGCGTAATCTTAATAAACTTGCTAATTTTTGATTTTGTTTCAGAAGAAAAGTCATCATGGCTAAACAAAATTATCGTTGTGCAGGATGTGGCACAAAAGTTGAGCAAGGTAAGAGTTCACCATGCCTCAATAACACTATTTGGACAAGGTCCATCAAATGAACAATTAACTAGTAGAGACTGATCTGCTTACTTAAAAAGTTGATCAGTTGGCACACCTTCAAACACTTAAGCATACCTGAATCAATCATTGGTGATTATTTTATGACCATGACCTCCACAACCATAAGCTATGTGCAGGTAGGTCATGTTTAGGGTTGTTCCAGTATTTTCCTAAAACCAGCTGTAAAAATCCCCTCTGAGCATGTTAAGTTCTAAGATATTTAAGCACAGCTGTGCTTATGAGTTATCTTTCAAACTTGTTTGATTACCTATAATTATTATCAATCTCAGGGTTGCTAAACCTTGTAAAATCCTAATTAGTTTGTGGTTTTTCCAGGTTTCATGAAGAGATTTCGCTACTGCGAATACCTCGGGAAATATTTTTGTCAATGCTGTCACAATAATAATTTAGCTTACATTCCTGGGCGCATCTTACGTAAATGGGACTTCACTAAATATTACGTGTCAAATTTTTCACGGGATCTTTTGCATAAAATGTGCACCGATCCATTGTACGACATCAGTGATGTAAATCCTGCTTTATATCGACGTGTTAAAGCTCTTCATCAAATACATCAATGTCGCCTTCAGCTTTACCATATAAAGGATTTCATAAGAGCCTGTCGAAACTGTCAAAGGTACATTGATGCCATTCATAAAAATAGCATTTAGATTTTTAAACATGGCTGTAAAGTGCTATAATAATTTCTTCATGATTAATTTTTATTGCATTTTTAAGCTTGGCTGAAGAATTAGAGAAGCAACCGAATCATCTATTTAACCATCCTCACCTTTATTCTATGGTGGAACTTATTCAGGTGAAGAATGGTGAAATGTTAAACCGACTGAAACCAATGGTGGCCCAGACTCTTGCACATGTAGCCCATTGTGAGGTAAAAAAATAATCCTTCGCCAAATGCTGTTTTAGTAGATGTTGAGGTTTTGCAACAGGAGTGGAAAAAATGTACACTAACAACTTTCGACATGTATCTACTTTCATTCAGAAACTGACAGTTATCCATTAACGTTTATTGAGAATCTTTAAGCACAGATTTAAATAAATGGCCAATTAATTAAAAAACAATGATCTACTCCACAATTATCTTGTTGTAAACCTCATTAAAAATATTCCAATTCATTGTGAAAAATAATTCAATGTTCAATCAAATTTATTTTCATAGTTATGCCAAGCCAGGGGGTTCTTCTGTGAATTTTGCAAAAATGACCAAGAAGTCATTTTTCCGTTTCAACTTGTAAAAGTAACTCAGTGTCCAGGTATTTGCCCAACAAACAGAGGGGAGAATTAATAATGAATGAATAATGTATCACAAAGTAATATCTATAACTTTTTTTTATTTTAGCATGCTGGTCTTGCTATCACACTGAGTGTTATGTTCCTGAAAAGTGTCCTAAATGTTTTCGAATTGAAAGCCGGTAAGTTCACTCGCATTTATTGAGCAAACCATTTATGGCCACCTTGTAAACTAAGATTGTGAACTTCAATCATTTTCAGGAAACAACAATTACTCCAAACAGAAGAAGATTCTGATTAAGAGCATTTTATTACAAAATAGCAAAAGAGTCAACAAAAACACTTTAAAAAAAAAGCAAACATTACAAAAATCACAGTCAAGATGAGTTGTGATTGACCTTGCAAAATTGCCATTAAAATTGTATGTCCCACTACAATCAACGACATACAAAACGTTCAAATGCTCTTACAGACTTTATGAATCATTAATTTGTGATAACAGTGAATTAGCTTAAAATGTAAATTAACTCTTAATAAATAAATTCTACATCTGAAAATCAGTGAAGAGGTAATGTGCATCTTGTGACTTGCAAATTATTCTTAGAACACATAATAAAACGACTAGATCTCGATGGTAGTTATGAATTTTATGCACTCTTTGATCACAAAACCATTAAAATCCTCTGGCTTTTTAGGCTTGGCAAAAAATTCTACGTGTGAAAATCAGGTAAATGTGCAATCTTTTTGGCTTTGTGAACCATTAATTTGTGACAGTGGATTGGTTACTAATGTAATTAATATTATCTGCATAAGGCCACACAAAACTTTAGATTTTAATTTAATATATTGCATTAAATTTATGAACAAATATGCATTCAAAATTGTTGAGATGTCCCATAAAAATGTGGCATTGAAATGACAAATATTTTTTCCATATTCAGAAACATGAGTTTTGAGTGGAGGCTTCAGGGCACATGGGCAGTTAAGACTGAACTTATAAGATGGAAATGTTAAAAATGGAAAGAATACATAACATAATTCCATTGGAATTTGATAGCTAGAGAATTTGAAGAAATTCATGTATGGTAACGTTGTTCATATTAATACATACATGTATCAGCATTTTGATTGGCAATTTAAGCTCGTTGCATATTTAATGGGAATGAAATGGTAGAGCAAAATGGAGATTATAACCTTTACTTAACAACTACCTTTGTTAAGTTGCAGTGTTAATATTATCACAAACATGTAAAAACCAAATGAATATCTTCAGTTTAGATTTTCAAAAGGGGAAGGGGGGGGGGAGGAATCCCCTTTTAATTTCATTTCAATAATAGTTCCCCTTGAATTCAGGAATCTCCATTTCCCTAATTTTGGATTTTCCTGAGCATGACAGTAAATGGTTCTGCGTTTATTAAAGAGGCAATAATGAGACAATATTATTGTAAATTTACAGATAATTATCATCTCATCCAGATAAGCTAAGTACTGTATTTCATCAATACAATATTTGCCTTAATTCCAGACCTACAAACAGAATAAAATTTGAGGAGCGATCACATCAATCCTAAGATGCACCCCGTTTTCAGGGATGTTTATTGATGAGGGAGGGGGGAAGGTCTTAATTGACTAAATATGATATGCTATTTTAAGTATAAAATTCTGGAAAATAGTTCAAAACTAACTGTCTTTTCTCATGCTTTGGATGAAATTAAGTATTCTAATGTGGATACCTACAAGTCATCTCTTAATTTTAATTATTATAAAATTGCCTCTTAAATTTTTTTGATTTTGATAACTTAATTCCAAGTTATAGCATCTATTATAAGGTTGGAATTTTTTTTACACAACAAATCGGAAATTAACTACATGTTTTTAACATCTTCATAATCTTCAGTTAAAACGAATTTTTGACCATCTCCTAACAAGGGTGATGGCAAAGTAGGAAAAAACCAAATAAGCCACCAATTTCTTCCCAGCGCATCAGTGATGTTATTTTTCCACCCCAGATCATAAATAACGATGTCATGTTTACGTTCGTATTGAGTTTGACCATTTAATATCTCTCTGAATTGGGTAACTACCAAATATGAGGTCATTAAGATGATTATCAATCCAACAATTTGTACAATGGACACAAAACAACCATATATGCTTAGGTACCCCAAAACAAGAGCAAAATGAGGTGCAATCAAAGATAGAAGCGTTGAAATTGTAAATCCTCCCATCTGATTAAAGCAGTATTCCCACTGAAAGATGACAGCATACAGTGTCCCGATCAAAATGTAGCTAATGGCAACAACATAGTACCGATGATTATGATAGCCAATGCAACAACCTTTTGATGCAAAAACAAAGAATTAAACATTTTGTTTGAAGCATGCATGATGCATCCTTCTTGTTTTTGTTAAATCAATATTTTTATAACATGAGAAGGAATAGTAACTGAAGCATATTTTAAATTTGTCAACCTACCAGTAAACATACAATGGTGATCTCTCTTAAGAACACATTCCTTACAAATCTGACAGTGATAGGATCTCGGCGGCGAGTTTAGTTTACACTCATAACAGTATCTCCAGTCTAAAACATAAACGGTAAATTTTTTATCACTGATTTGAGCCTACAGCACACAAAAAGTGCCTTTGTAAGAGAGCTGGTATTTTTACAGGTCTATTTGAATGCAAGCACTTTCCATTAACTGCATTAATTGTAAGCAAGAAGTCGCTGCCGTGAAAAAGTTTACTCTTTCAGACAACTACAAAAACTGAAATAACCAAAAGTGCATTTTTGTCGCAGCCAGTACGTATCATATTGTTATTTCCTTGATTTTCTTCTAATGAAAATGCTTTAAAATTTTAATATGGTTTCACCAGAAGTTAGGCCCAAAAATTAGCTGGATGGTGTCGCTAAAGAAATAAGTTGGGGCGTGAGCTGTGAACTTTCAAAAACAACGATGAGCACGAGACTATCGCTTATGTTGTGGCAAGAGGTACTTTGGTATAGGATTCAAACCCAAACAGATTTCCTACTACCGATTAAATCATATGTTTGATGAATCATTCAGAGCATAGTGTGCGCTATGATTACCCGTCCATTAATTTGTAAACCTATTTTGGTTCGATTTGGTTTATAGGTCAACTAAACGTTTGCTGGTACTTACGAATCAAAAAACAAACAAACCAAAAAACTACAGTAGATATTTGAATTCGATTTCTCATATATCAGGGAAGGATTATTATATTGTCAGAAAAAACAAGTAAGTTTTTTCACAACAACTGTAACAAAACAAAACAGTAAGACTTTATCACATAGTTTTTTCTCTGCAGATTTTGCTACCACTTCATTGGGTTCTAGCTACACTATATAAGCATTTGGTGTATTTTGACCCCTCCGCTTCCTATATACGCCTTGCATTATTCAACTTCCACTGACTTATTTTATACAATTTTAAATTCCATTTTTTTAAAAAATAAACTTGGCAAGAACCCAAACTCTAGCACATTGATGCAAATATGACACCTTTTTTACGTTTCATTTTGGACCCTTGAGAATTAAGTTTATTAATTTTTGTGGGAAATTAAACTGTATTTTGCATATGTAACTATATAATCCTTCCTCATCGATCAATGCAAGTATTTTACTGCAGTTGACATGATCGATCATTGATGTAATATATACGGATACATGGTGTAAATTACATAACATATGCAGTACGCAAGTGCATGAGCATCATGTACAGGTCGATCTAGATCGAATCCTGTAGTTATAACACCCGTTTTACCATATCTTACCTGGCTTTGTTACTGAAGGTAAGAAGCTGCGACGTCCGGAGGCATCGGTACGAATAACTAGTAACAAATTGCCAAAAATGCTCATAACAATGTAAGCTGCCGCGAACATGTGAAAGATCACAACTGCCGAAACTGAGGAATGATAATACGGTAATACCACACCAAATTCCCATACCACAGTAAGAGGAATTAAAATAGCCATGAACAAAAATAAGGCTTTATCACGTGGATTTTTTGGAATAATAAACTGGCTGTGTGCCATTGTTATCTAATATTACTTCTCATTGAAATAATGACCGACCTGACGCGTGAGAATCCTCGGGCGAAACAAAATATCGTCTGCTAAATTCAAATTCTGTCACCGTGATTCTGATGACATAATTTGTCCCTATAAAGGGTCATCCATAAATGTTAGTAACTGAGAGGAAGTGTGACCCTGTCGCTGCCAAACTTTGCCATGGCGTTCATTTTTAGCAGCATGGATCACGTAAATTTCTATGGGTACTAATTATCAGTAACAACGCAAGAATGATAGGTTACGCAATAAAGAAATTTGTAAAAACGGAGAAACTAATTCACACTGAAATAAAAGTATTGTGCATGTAGCTTAATTAATGGACAGCCCTTGATTAATTTGTGAGGGGACCTTGAATGACGTTCATGTACATGTACGTGGTTTGGTTTGTGCACTGTGCAGAGGTGATAACGTCGTGGTTATAACACAGTCAGCACGAATATTTCATTTTTTGTTGAAACATAAATCGATTGAAATTCTCATAAAAGCTATAATGGCAACTGTTAAAGAAACTATGAATGTAAAATGCTTCGGTGGTCAGCAGAAGATTTTTTCTCATGACAGGTACGTAACTTAATTAATTGATCGCAAATGTATACTGCTACGTCCTGTTATACGAATTGTAAAGCCTATGATTAATATTATTATAGGCGTTGGCATATCTGATGTACTGCGCTTATATTTTCATTTTATTGTTTATAGTAAAGAACTGAAATGCTCGATGAATTGTGCCATTTACCTGCCGCCCAAATCAGAATTAGGAAAAGTGCCATGCATTTATTGGCTTTCTGGTATGCTAATTAGCTTAATTACATTAAATCATATTAATTCTGAAGGACGTATCCTGTATAACAGACGTCAATCAGTTGCGTCAGTTCAGTATCTCTATCCGCTCCTCGATCCCGCGGTCATGTGCACTTATAAGTACACGTGTTTTAATGCCATCAGTGAATTAATAATATTTATTCTGATCAAGTCGTGACCGACCCTAGGAGACCCAATATGTCAACTTCCTCCAAGATTAATTACTATATCTGAAAATCTTAAATTTGGAAATATATAATCTGTAAATATAAAGATCAATAATTTTAAGCATGCTCGATTATCTGGAGAAGTTGGTAAATACATGCACAATATTGATCCTTTTGTCGCAGTTTTTAGCTGCCATGATATCATAGGATAAAATGTTTATATATGCAATGAAGATAATTTTTTAAGTAAAATATCTTCTGGAATGGATCTACTTTCCTTTCGAATTATATTTCCCACAAAATGATTTACATGAATATCCACCCTAGATAAATGGATAATCTGAAGTCGACCGGTGCAATTTAAATTTCAGCATAAAATGAAATATTTTCAATAAAAATGTTTTCAGATTTTTAACCTACCCACACGTTAATTTTAAATTATTTAAAAATATGATTTTTTTTAATTTAAAATTTGTGTGTGCAATATTTGTGAATGTGAAATTTCACATTTTCGTAGTTATTTACTTTCGTCACCAATAGGCAAAACAGAAACTATTGAAAATCTTCAATTTTATGCCTAACACTATCTGAATGCTAGACATAACATGGACTGTTTGCACTTTCAGGCTTGACGTGCAACGAGCACAATTTCATTCAGAAAGCAGGTGCTCAAAGATATGCAGCTGAGCATGGTGTTGCAATTGTTTGCCCTGATACAAGTCCAAGTAAGTGTCATTGCATGTATATTTTGGCGTTTTTATATAAGTTAATAAGGAAATGTTGAACTACTTGTGTAAACTGCACTTTAGTATCAAGTCGCGTATCCTGGTGATCCAGGAAATGTAAATAGGCCATCCCTATTCCAGTAGACTACCCTTGATACAGTGAATTCCCCGTTTATTGTTAAGAGTTGGCATAAGTATTTCAGAAATGGTCATATACATGTATAAGTACGTTTTACATATTCATACACAATGATTTAATCACATACAAGTTTTTAATGCTGAATACAACTTCATTCCAAAATAATTCTTTGGCTCACACTTGCTGTGTATTTGTTGCAGACATGCCATACTTTGCATACAGTTCATTCGATAAGTTTGTTTCTTCACTAGAACCAATTTTTTTCAGATCTGATTGATAAATTTGCCAGGCATTTAAATTATGTAGAGTTGTATAAAAATTTAAACTACAGTATTAAGCAATATACAACATGTATTTATGAATATCCTTAAAAATATAAAACAGAGCTGCTTATTTGCTAAGTGTTCAATTGTTAATTGCAATTCTGAAGTTAATGTCTATATATATTCGTAACTCATAATTAAATATGCATGCTTCATGTTATTAGGGGGCTGTAACATAGAAGGTGAAGATGAATTTTTTTACTTTGGCACTGGTGCAGGATTTTATTTAAATGCCACAGAACAAAAATGGAAAGAAAACTACCGCATGTATTCTTACATTACTGAAGAAGTTAGTTGTTTTTATGCAATTTCCCATAATTTAATTGAAATCACAACTGCTGAAATTTCTTTCTTCTACATTTCAATAGTTACCAGCATTGATAAACGAAAATTTCCCAGTACTCTCTGATAAACAATCTATATTTGGTCACAGGTAAAGAATCCATTGACAAAATATTTGATATTATACAATCTAAACGTTTTATAACATATGATAATCCTTCTAATAACAGAAAAAGTTGGGTTGTTTCATAGACCTTCTTGGTAGGTCATCTAAAGTCCAATGTGGTTTACATCTTTTTTGTTATAAACAAATTTAAATGTACTTTAAATGACAATGCATCAATTTCACATTCCATTTCAAGTATTTTTTGTATATTAAGTATATTATAGTTCTTATATTCATCGATTTATTTTAAAATGATTAAGAAATGAGATGCATTTTTTAACTTTAGAGAAATGGTGGCATTGTAATAAATTAATGATTTTAACGATCGAATGAATCGATTTAGTCGCATTCATATGAATTTCGAATTTCTGAATGTTTTCAATTTAATATTTTCAAACTGCGATTAAGTTAACTGCTGATACCGAGTCAGCAGGTAGGATTTCATAGTTTATTTCCACAAACCTTATAAATGCTATAATCCCTATATATCCTTATTTTGGGTAACTTTTTGATTTGAGAAACTTACAAATCTTTCATGTGATGATGTCCAAATAGATTAAATGATATACTGTGCATGTATATAAGTGACATACAAAATTAAGTTTGTTCTATGATGTATAATTGAATCCAATATTATAACAGACCAATTCTAATTTCACTATAAACAGTTTCAACTTTGCATAAAAATGCTCTCTAATATTATAATTCTGATATATAGTATGGGCGGTCATGGTGCCTTAATTTGTGCCTTGAAAAATCCTGGAAAATATCGCAGTTTGTCTGCCCTGGCTCCAGCATGTCACCCTACACAAAGCCCATGGGGTAAAACTGTATTTCCATTGTATCTTGGAAGCGATGAAGAAACGTGGAAAGTGCGTAATAGTATTGTCAACTAATTTATTATATGTAAATCGATTGTAAATATTCTATTCGTTTATTTCTAAGGAGTATGATGCTACATGCTTAGTGAAAACCTATCAAGGCCCACCCATGGAAATCCTTCTTGATCAAGTAGGGCGTCCAACCAATATGTGCTCCAAGGAGTTGTTCTTTCAACAACAAAAAATAATATTAAAGTCTGGTATTCTTCTTAAATTGCTTGCAGGGAAAAGACGACAATTTTTTGAAAGAAAAACAACTAATGCCGGAGACTTTTGTGCAAGCTTGTGCTGACAATCAAATGCCCATAATTTACAGACTTCATGAGGTGAAATTTATTAATTGACATGTTGAATTAAATAGTTATTATAAACTAGTCTAATAATATTTAATTCGCAGGGTTATGACCATGGATACTACTTCATTGCCAGTTTTGTAGAAGACCACATTAAGCATCACATGAAATATTTGCAGGCTTAAAAACTATTAAATTTCTACAAATCGAATGGGATTTATGTAAAACGTAATATTAACTTGTTGAAATAAATCATGAAGTTATCTTCAAATAAAATTTGACTCTTTAGTTATTTGTTTTGTACAGGATACTATTATACAGGGTGAAGCATATGCCTGAACCTCTCCAATATCGTCCATATGGCAACAACTAGGAAAAATATACTTCCAGAATGTAAATCAAACAAAACATTGCAAGTTATGTTCTCTCATTTTGTGTGACTAACCGATGAAAGTTGTAGAGCGGCGTTAAATCTGTGTAATGTATGGATTTAAGGTATTTAATTTTCATTTGCCGCTATTTATTGGGTTTCTGCGAATCTGCGTGCATGTACAGCTTTCGAAAATGCGAGCTTTCCTGCCATGCTTTCGCGCAATGCATGGTTGCATACATGCGTGATATCAAACATATCGCGTGTCAAATTTATCATGAAATGTGTCCAATTCACACATTACACTAATTCTGCGACGCAATACAACTTTTCAACGATTTTTTTACCCTATTATTAAAATACACTATTTTATTTTTAATTTTTACGATATTTATTGAGTTGAAAATTAGTTGAAATGCCTAGCCTGAGGGTTACAAAAACAAAAGCACTTATTTGAAAATTGTATTGTATTTATCTGCTTTACACATTTACTGCGATATATAAACCGCGATATTCAATATTTTTCAGCTCACAGTACACTAAAATGACACCAATATTATTATGGCACACCATACAAACACCTCCCTACAAAAAGTGGGCGAACGCCGCTACTGGATACGGCGTATGAATATTAATTAACTTTTGTTATTAAAATTATCCTTTTCATTCCCCATCGTTTTTTCCAAAATCTTTAGTACACCGTACTTGTAAAATACACTTATACAAAATTAGCTTCCTTAATTTTTCCCTCGCTTTCTAAGATTTCATGAAAAGCCATGCGATACCAGCTCTAGTGTAAATCCGTCGTTATACGAATTTGAATCCTGCCTTGATTGGAAAAAAAAAGACAGTTAGGGTGAAATTTATCAATGTGATGTGACGTTTCAAGGTTCTGCAGATCTCGTATTCCGAGAAATGCATCTGAGGATCATGCGACTGGAGCGAATTGCTGCATACAGTTAATTGACCCATGCTTTTACGCATGCACCTCTCATTTAAGAAACAAATGTTTTACGAACATGTACAATTGGACCTGAAAAATATACCATAGATCTAATGTTAATTTTCGCTCCGATTTTCGAAATAAAATTACAGTGTCATTCGTTTTTACGAACTGAAGTTCCTAATAGTGTGTAGTCTTTCACCGTTTTACCCTCCGGGGAACGGGGGGGAAATTTTCTCGCAAAGTGGTTGGATTTCAGATGAGGGAAAGAAAAAACATGCCTCCACAATCGAAATTGACAAAACTTCGAATGTTGGGATCCATCATGACCAGACTGCTTAATTGTCTGACTTAATTTGCATAATGATCCCCCCTGCCAAATGGTACTATGTACCGACTGTAGGGTAAATAATTGAATTGAACTTACATTAAAATGATTTCATTTCCTTTACGATGTCAAAAAAATTAAAGAAAATGTTTGTGTAGTTTTTAGATAGTTGTTTTTTGTACATGTAGTTTGTGTTTTTGTTGGGGACTGAAACATACAAATGCGAATACACGTTGCATTTTTCGTTTTATTTAATGCCATTCCCATTTTGGAACTTTCTATTTCACGAACTTTGTTGGGGTCTGTACAGGTTTCCAAAACCAGAATCAACCGAAACATATATGGCCTATTTCGACTCCTAAGCGTGGAAAAGTACTATATTACGAGCTCGTAACTAATGAATATTTTACGGATCGACCGCCATGACGGCATTTCAAATTTAAGCGGGCATCAGATTTGCGAACCATTTTCAGCTGCGACGCTTCTGCGAAGAGACGGAGCGTTTCCGAGCAGTTTTTAATTGAGTTTCCTTGGCAGCAACCCCGCTCGCTTTTAAGTGGCTGCCAAGAGCTGGCGGAGGTATACCCCATCAGTCAACGCTATAGTTCGGTTAGTGTCGTTTAGTCATTCAAATTGTAAGCACGCTTCCGAACTTATGGGTCACAACAGTCGTCCATGTGGTACTTTTGAACGAAAGTGGATTTCTAATCGACTCGTCGAAAACACTCGCGATAAACGCAGCAAATTCAAAAGCATCGCTCTAAATGTTTTTGGCTTCCGCTCCCTCATCCAAGCAACACGACTCCAAAATGGCGTTCAAGCGTTCGCGTCGCGAACATTTGCTACGCGATGCCGAGCCTCGCATTTGGAGTAAAATGGCCGACGACGACAGCGTACGAGTGTACGAAAAGCTCAAAATCAAAATCGGTGAGTTTTTTAAGCATTTTTGACATTTTTTTAAGCCGTCGACGGATGCTCGGTCTCGAAAAGTAGTCCCTCCCCTGTTCGAGTTCGTACATCGGACGCGCGCTTCGTGCTTCGGTACAGCACTTGAGAATCGAAGTGCGATACACAGGTGGTGAGTCCCAAGTTTGCTAGAAAAAGTTAGATGACATTTTAATCTCCGCGAGAAGTCGTAGTAAAAAAATCGTAGCAATGGAGTTTGGAGTGAATGAAGCGCGCGAAAACATTTCCCGATGCTCGAACGCATCGTTGAAAGCTGCCAAAAAGTCATAAAAGCCTCGTACGTTTTGTGAATGAAATAGTACGCAGCCAATGACACTCCCACTTTAATTTCATACCATGAATGGGCAATTGTAATCTTCTCGTTTCTTTACTGCCGATTCGTGAATATGTGCACGAACTCGTTTCAATTTACGCCAGTTTTATTAATTTCGAAAACCTATGTGTGTCACTGCAAGGACGCGTCGGTGCTGAACCTGATTTAAGTAGATTTATGCTAAGGAAATCTCCTTTGCTCGAGTGTTCCATAATTATCAGCCCCGTTTATGCACATACCCTAAAAAAGGCTGAGCTGAGTTGAATTAATTAGCGAGGTAATTCTATATGTGATTGTAGGCATCTTACGCAAGGCTGCGATCCGTATTACGCTGTTGTGAGAACGCAAATGATTCGACATTACGCTGTTTTGCAAACGCAAATAATTCGACATAAATTTACGCTGTTTTTTCAAACGCAAATAATTCGACATAAATTTACGCTGTTTTTGCAAACGCAAATAATTCGACATTACGCTGTTTTGCAAACGCAAATGATTCGACATTACGCTGTTTTGCAAACGCAAATGATTCGACATTACGCTGTTTTGCAAACGCAAATAATTAGACATTACGCTGTTATGCGATAGCGAATGATTCAACTTAACATTGTTATGTGACCGCCAATTCATTCACCATTATTACCATGTTGCGCGAAACGTAGATGATAATGAATTGCGTTGTCATGTAAACTTAAATGATTCGCCATTACGCTTTTGCAGGAGCCATTATGATGTTTGAAGAGTAACTTAAAGCGTGCTTAGAGTAATATTTGATGCGAGATCATTCTACGTCAGTTTTCTTCGATTCATCTGATCGAAGTTACATGTAAATTCATTGAATTTTATATCGCCGATTCATTTAAGCAAATTTAAATGTATTGTCATGCTGAATCAAAAAAAAAATCCTTTCAAGTATTTATATTGAAAACTACGTAATTGATGGTAGTCCTATATAAAATAAATATGGAATTTAAATTCGTTCGATTTTACATAATAATTTCATTTTTTTTTTACATTTGACGAAACTTGAAAAACTGAAATAAACTTTAATCCTACGTAATTTTTCCCCCCAAATTGTCAGAAATACGTATAAAGCATTTCCCCTGTTGGAATTCACTTCATCATTTCATCGCTATTTATTTTCACGAAAGCATGGGCGTCATTCAACGCGATAGCTTAAAACTGTGCATAACCACTCGTTAATTTGGGTCAAACAACCACAATCCTAATTCTACTTTGATCGATTGTAATATTTAGGCCTGCGCATGCCTAACATAGATAGATCCGATGCTCGTAAAATTACACAAGAAAATACGATTCTTGAGACTTTTATTACTTGTAACCTAAAAAAAAACGAATACCACCTGTCTAAGATTCACAATTGGCCATGAAGTAGTGAATGAAGTTTTTAAGACAAGTTAAGGGGTACTTAACGAGACTCTAAAAATAACCCCATTTAAAGGTGGCAGATTAGCAGGGTTCGGTTAAATATTGGAAGGCGACGACCACCTTGAGTTTACACCTAGACCCACCCTGAGTGACTAAGGTGAAACTGGTAATTAAATCGGAGAGAGAATCATGACTCAGATCACGTGGACGCTGCCGCCTTTACAAACTGCGTTTTCTTCGCTGCCCCATGACAACATTCATGTATTGCACGACAGAACGTAAATTTCAAAGTTTTTGCTGTGAAGAAGTTGTATAATTCGAAAATAGTTTTTTAAATTTGCATAAATAAATGCGTAGCATCGACTGCAATTTTCAAAATAAGAGAAAACTATCAAATACGCGTTTCTGCAGAGAAGTAAACGCATATACTGTATTTAAAAAAAAACCTTTATAATTCCACAATAAAGTTTCTTAATTTCACTGCATGGCTATAATAAATTAATGCGCGGCATTGACTGCAATTTTTAAACTAATACGACGAAATACATGTATAAGTTTCGGTAGAGAATTCATACGTGTTACTCATTTCAATATATTCTTTAAAAAACTAAAAACTGAATTCAAAGTTGAACGAAATTAATTTGGAATTCTTTTTTATATACAGGTATTTTATATGTGAAAAAATTGTAAAATAAGAGAAAAAAAAATGTTGGTTGGGAAGAGGTATCCCCAGGGTACCCCCCGACCTGGAAAACCTGCAAAAGTCAGGGACTTGAAAATGTCTGGGGAATTCAACGTACATGTATAGGCATATATGTTGTTGCGATCCAAAATTAACGGTAATGCTTCTACATGGCTATAGCCCAGGGCCCATTTTCCAATTTGCAAAGTTTTCCACGTTTTCCGAGTTGTTTTTTTAAAATTTTGCTATGTTAAATTTAAAAATTGTCATTAGCAAATTTTGCAAAATATTTTCCGGTGTCGATTTTCCAAATAAAATCAATTTTTCACATTGTCATTGGTCAAGGGAAATTTTTTTAAAACCTGGAAAAGTCAGGGAAGTTAAAAATGAAATTTCTGGGTGAAGCCTGTTTATACATTCTACAGACTACAGATATAATGTTAGTTTTTAAAGTTTTGGTGTAACCAGGTTTTTATGCGTATTTTTAGCACGTACGGTGTATACATGTAGGGTCATTCCTCCTCGTTGATAAAGACAAAATGCATTTTCCTGATTTTTTCCAGGTCTGCCGCCACCCACCAATCTCTGGTTGTTCATAATTCCGGTTTTTATCTTTTTCGATTCATTCAAGACTCGTCGGATTGTAATTTTCCCCAATTCATTCACGTTTCCTATCGCAACCTATTGGGAAATTATTTCCTATAGCATGTTTTTTTTGCAGGCGTTATGTAAGGCAGTTTATTGTCATCGGACGTTCATCGCGTGTTATTCCATTTGACAGCAGCCTCGATAAATCCAATATCGATTGTTTATTCACGCCTGTAAGCCTGTGTGTTTAGGAGTTGCAACACCTTTGGTAGCGCGGTGTGATTTCTAAGGGGTATTAGCCGGAGAAATGTGACCCAATAAGTCGAGTGACAAATCTGGATTGCTACCTATATTTCTAAAGTTGTAATTGGTATTAGCATAGTTAATTCTTAAAATATGTGGCTGGCTTTTCCAAATACGTGAATGAAATACAGGATTTCACTGTTGATCAGCGATAGAGCAAAGGGCATTTGTTTGGAATGTAGCCTATTATGTAGGGTTGAAGCACCACAGTAGAAATTTAGAGTATTAAAACTTGAACTCAAGTTTTTAATCCATGGGATAAAAACTCTTCAACAATAATGCGAGTAAATACATGTTTTAAATGGAGGTCAGTCTGATCTTTCTTTTGTAGTATTGAGCATTTGCTAAACGTGTGAAGCTTTCATGTTTAAAGTCTAATGGACATTATGCAGAGTTACGTATGGGGCTAAATCACGTCATTGTTATGTCACGTGATGTTGGCATGCTGACAAAATTTGCACGAGGTTCATTCATCCGAAATAGTTGTTAAAATATAGAGGCTAGGCTCACAGTATACGTAATACCAGTATGGTCACTCCGCGCATTCCTCATGTCCATCTTCGCAGCACCAACTTTCCGACTAGCGACTTGACCCATAACTTTCTGTGAGAAAAAATGTGCATCAGACGACAAAAAGTAGGCAGCGTCTGCTTTGTCAAAATGCATTTATCGCTATCACTCCTTTCCAACGGTTTGCTACTGTATATATTGTACTTATCCAATTATGCAGTATTGTGCAACCTTGTTATCCTAATATGTCGAGCGAGTGACACGTCACCTATGATACGATCATATCCCGTCGGATTGTACCTGGTCCAATTACCGCCGTATCAAGTCACGCGCTGCAGTCGTATTTTCTGGACATGGGAACATAAAAGGCGCCGCCTCGGAGTGACCATACTGGTATTACGTACTGTATACTGGGGCTAAGCTTAAGCTCAAATCTTTACCTCAGAGCAAATGAATTCACTAATTGAAAAGTAGTTATATAGGTTACAGATGATGCTTTCCCGGTTATCCTTCCGATTACCTCCCCCCCCCCTTTCCTCTCTCCCAAAAATAAAAAAGTCGAGTCTTTGCATGCTTCGGGATACCCTTCACTCCCACTTCCTCTATATACTGTTTAGACAATTTCGCTTTGTTTTAATGATCTCTTGGTGTATAATAATCATAAATCGTATCTTGACAAACCACTGGTTCAAGGATAAAACCACAGTCCTGTTAGGCGACAAAAGCACGCTTTCATGTACAGTATATATACATGTATGTACATCTTGGTCTCCCCTAACTTCCCTTTAACAAGTTTCTACACGATATTAAGACCGTTCATCTTCCTGAATACCGGTATGTTGGATCTTGAACAGTTTTCAACTGTGCTGCTTAACAGCGTATGGCGTCACACAAATTCATTTTTGAACGCTTGTTTGTCTGACCATTTTTAAAGTTAAATTCGCAAACTGAAAATAGGGGTATTGGTACCTAAAAGAGCTAGACTATACATATTACATACGCGGTGTATGTTAATTGTTTTACAGAAATGGTAATTAAGGGCCGATTGCACCAACTTAATTAAGTTCAAATCTAATTTTTACTAACCTTGGGTTAAAATTTGACTCCAGGTTAACCTTCGGGTTAGATGTTTGTCTTCCACCAATTAACTCTTGATGAAATATCCCCAGTGTTATGGAACCCATGTTTAACCTGCTGGAAACCAAAATGGAGGACGGAGAAAAGAACAAACCACAGTGAACAAACTTTGACCAGTGCTGCCAGATTGCGCAACCTGGCTTCACCTATCTGTGTGATCAGATGGTGTAGCATGCTTAATTCCCTAGCTTCATCAGATTCAACTGTAGTGTCCACCATGTTGTTTTTCCTAATAACCCGAGGTTAACCCTGCCTACTGGCTGGGTTAACCTTTCTCTACATTATTTCCCTAACCCGTGCTTGTGCATTAGGTGGGTAAACCTAGAGTTATACAGTAGGTTAACCCTAGGTTATTCTTAACCTCTGTTGGTGCAACCGGCCCCAAGGGTTTATTCAACAGGAACACAACTTAATTGCGTTTTAATGATTAACAGTAGCAGCATGTCCATTCAGATTTACAATTACAGAGAGCGTGGAAAAAGTCAAGAAACGATTGTCCGGCTCTCCTTGTCTGTCGAATACGGAAGTTTTGGAAGATGTAGTATTTCGAAAAGCAAATATCAAGATCTTAGCTAGTATAGTTGGTTTCCAGAAATGTTAGTAAAATGCTCGCCCTCTTGCGAACGACTTCACCCGCACATTATCAGCAACATTACGCAAGTTTTTGCGGAAATGGGGCCTGGCTTAATTATGGCCGGGGCGAGGTTCTCAACAAAGCAATGACCTGTCCACATGGCAGCCACGACAGGACTAATGAAAAAAGTATGGACACCCTTTGGCAAAAAAAGTGGGCAGAATCCAGTGTTTCACAGATTTTACACGCAGCATATTCTCAACAGTTCTCCTTTGAACCTTCTAAATGTGTTTCCTCCTTCAAAGGAAGTGGTGGTCGTTCGGAGGGGGCTGTGAGGGAGTTTGGGTAGACATTTGTAAGATTACAAATAGGGTCATGCGTGCCACATTTTTTTTCCTTTTTTTCATTGTTAAGGCCTACTGAGGCAAATTGACACGAGTGTCGATAATGAAAAAAATAAAAGTCAATTGCGAAGTAATTCAAAAACAAGATATGATCAAGAATCAAGACTGAATCGTGTACAGGCTTTGTTATGGCGACAGATGGCACAGCCGGAGTGCCAGTATTTGTTTTTTCCCTTCAAACAATGAAAAAGTCATTCTTGATCACTCGACTAACTTCGATATCATAATATTTGGATGCTTTTCAGAAATCCCTCGTATAGGCACGCCTCCTTCAAAAATTTGCTAGTGAGAATTTATCTTTCATAATATAGCCCATGTTTAGACAGAAATTGATCATACAAAAAGATAACATTGTTTCATTATTTCAATTCAAAGAAGGCAACATCGATATTAGATGGTTATAGATCAGAGTTTAAAAATGCAACGCCACGCAGAATTTTTCTAGACCTAGATTTTGGCGACACCCAGCATGGTGTAAATTGCCCAACTTTTGCAACACGATTCCAAAGCCTATATGCAGTTACTCAACATCCGTTTTAATTAATTCAAATAATTTGTCGTGTCGGATACCGGGCCTCGATCCAGTCCATCTTTTGTTTAAAACAAAAGTAATTTACAATTCAAAGCGAATTTCAAATCCGTTCGCATAAACGCTATTTTACCCCCGCCATCCTTAGTCATCGTGTAGGCCTATACAGAGACAAATGCTTCATTTGTGCATTTTCGACACAACTCAGTAATACTTTTATTTCTCAATTTGTCTTCTACATGTGTAGACGAAAGTCAAAACGAACGGAAACTTGTGCAGGATAAGTGTGACTTGCAATGGCAAAAATTTAGGATTTGGCGCAATGCATTATGTATCATTATACGAGGTCGCCAAACTTTACGGACTGCCTTTATATTATTCATACATACATGTATTTATTTTGAAAAAAAATATTACGATTGGTTAACAATTCTACAACCAAGTTCACCATATTGATCTGAATTTTGCCAGGCTTATCTTTGAAGGGCTCGAATACGTGCATATTGATTCTTGTATGTACCGTATTTTTCTCATATCTCAAATTGGGTGTGAATCTTATGTAACGCAATCCCTATAATTTCATTTCATGCTAGTTCAACATGCGACCTGATAGGCCTATTAGGTATGGGTAATTTGGGTGTATGTAATGGGGTAGTGTCAAAACTTAATCCTCGCAGAGTCAAGATAAGTGATACGGCGAGGCCTGCCACTGCCCACCCTTAAAACGGGATGTTCATAATAATGCCACTCAAAAGTCAACATAATGACAACATCGAGCCCAACTTAGGCTATAAATGTCCCGTGCGATGTAATATACTAGCGCACATTGTACGAAGCATTTGTAGCCAACGCTCGCATTACAGTGCTGTATTACAAAAACCGGTGTATGTCTCAGTTTCTTGGTTTCAGAAATTAAAGTTGACTCCACTGCTATAAATAAAAATCTACCAAGGTTAACCTAAACTTTGGAAAATTTAATTCATGTTATGAATTTCTTGTTATTAAAAAATCAGAATGATGCATTTTCTTATTTATTCATATATGTATTTGCTCTAATTTATCCAGAGTTCCCTCCGAAGTAAAATTTAAACTTATTCCTGACTTTTGCAGTTTTTGAAACAAAGTCCCCGGACCATTGAACATGCAAAAACATATTATATACTGTATCTGCCAGTGTGATAGATGCAATATTTGTTAATTATTACTGCATACACACTGTATAAATAAGAAGTAAAGCAAACATTTTCACAAGGAAACAGCAAATTTCCTGACCGAGTTAAACGGGGTATTCCCTATTTCAAAAGATGGAGGGCCGAAGTGTGCCATCTCTTGACTTTTGTGTTTTCTAATAACTAATGTACTGTAGTTACATTGCTGCTACATTATTTGAAAGCAAATAACATGTTGAATTTCCCTGACTTCTTCAAACTAAATTACCCTGTCTTTCCAATTTTCCTGCATGGCAATTTCAGCTATCCCTGGTCTGGGCCGGGGAAACCCTGTTATCTCTAGTTTATCATCTCATCAAGAAATTTCCGACCGTGGCGCCATCCTACCGCTACGTTTGGCGGCATATTTTGTGGTAGTACTGTAATTCGCATTTTTTTGCGGCATGCATGTTCCATGAATAAAATATAGATGGGGAAAATTCATAAAAAAAAAACTACGGATATAGTTCGGATGAGCAATGGGGCATCATGTAGCCGAGTACAGATTTCAAGAGAAGCAATAAATTTCACGCTTCATTTCGAAAATACAGGATGAAATCTTTGCAAGTCCTTGGTAGTACAGTACGTATCTCGACGTTAAACAGTTTGGCGCCAGATTTTTTAACATCACTTAACAGCCAACTCTTTACTCGGGTATCGCTTTACCATTTCGGATTTAATTAGAAATCTTAAGCGATTAAAGAAATTTCCCCTCGCATGAAACGCAACATTTGTCACATTTTTTGGAAAGGTTTGGCCAATTATCGACAGGATTAAACGCAGCCGTGAACCCCGTAGCCGAACTAATGACTCGGGCTAACTGATCTAAGAACTGAAAAATAAAAAAAAAAGATTTCTCGTGGGAATTAACGTTTGTGTTTTTTTTTGTTTTCTTCAAACGTTGGTTTGGTTGGCAATAGAGCATGGATGTAGTGGTGCTTCTGGCCATGTACAGGTGCATATTACGCAATTTCTACGTGGGAGGACGCAGTGAAGAGAAGGAGGGGATAAAGGGAAGTAGGTGTTAGATTCACAGTAATTTGGGCAAACCCTTAAGAAAGTGACAAGGACATTGCATCAATTGCTCGCTCCGATGATCTGAGAAGGAAAAAAAAAAGTCAGACCTTTTTTATCATTTTTTTGTTTGTTTCCGAATTGGGCGTTTTCTCGAATCTCATCTCTACGTAATTTTAGATTTTCTTCTCAGAGGGTGAGGAGTGGAGAATTGAAGTCTGGTTACATAACGAATTAAGTTTCACGTGACGAATTGAATTCATAATCGCGTTAGATAACGCAGCCAGCCTGTTTAATTATTTCAAGCGTAATTGAAGTACGCGTACTTATATATCTAGTAAAAAGCAATTAATAAACACGCCATTTCAAAACTGTCAACTCAGAAACCATTCAGCAAATCCGATTATACGAGCCAACTATCAGCACATATATTGACGGTGAAACGAGTTGAATGGCGATATATTCTCGCCTGACGACATCGAGCCTCGTCGGCGCCTTTGTGAATCAAACATGAATGAAATAAATGGAATTTTGGCTACACCTTCGTGACTATCCCAAGCAAGAAATATCATTGCCAGACCAATAGAAGATGCCAACCCCTTCGTGACGTCACTTTCAATGGCACGTGTGCATTCACAACGTCATCCAACGTGGGGTGAAGCTCGTCGGCCATCTTTAATGTCAAACCAGACGTTAGCAACCGTACGAAGTTGATGGCCCGAAGGATGGGAGAATTTTAAAGAAATTATTTGGGAGAGAAGCAATTTATTTTGCCGTTTTATCATGTATCCACAGAGTTTCCCCAGACCTGGAAAACCGGGAAAAGTCAGGGAAGAATGGTTTAGTTTTAAAAAGTCAGGGAAATTCAACGCAGTCAGGCGATCCAAAATTAATACTTCTACACGGTTAGCTCAGGGCCCATTTTCCGAGTAAAAATTTGCAAAATTTGTCCCCATTTTCGGAGTAGAGATTTGCAAAATTTTTCCACGTTTTCCATGTACAAATTTACAATTTTCCACGTACAAATTTACAATTTTCCACGTACATATTTGCAACATTTTCCACGTTTTCCGAGTACAGATTTTCAAAATTTTCCAAGTTTCCCGAGTACAAGTTTGCAAAATTTACTACTTTTTCCGCGCACAAATTTTTAACATTTTTCGAATAAAAAATGTTCCCATTTCTTTTGTTGTCGTTAGTACATTTTAAAAAAATATTTTATTTTTCAGTGTCAATTTTGGAAAATGTCAGTTTTTCATGTTGTCATTGGTCAGGGAAATTTTTTTAAAACCTGGGTAAGTCAGGGAAGTTGAAAATGAAATTTCTGGGGGAACCCTAGATCTTCGTCCTCCTAAAATGATTTGGGATGTCATATTTTGACATTGTCATTGGTCGGGGAAATTTGTTTAAAACCTGGAAAAGTCAGGGAAATCGACAATGAAATTTCTGGGGGAACCCTGTGTTGTTGCCTTGATGGTAGTGGGAAAACTCAAAGGAATACAAGCTGACGCAAAATTGTTAGGGGGTAAGGAATACAAATTAACATCCCCTATGCATAAAGATTCATACTGTAAGATTATATTTTTATTGTAAAATAAATGCTTCAATTTTAGTTATTTTTATTAAAATTTCATATTTAACGTATCATTTTTGACTTATGTTATTGGCGGAGGGGCACTGATGAGATATTTGCTCTATGAGTGGGGCAATAATGAGATAAATAATGAAATATTTGCTCTAAAGGGGACAGTATACGTCAAAAATTGTTTGGGGAAACATACACATTCAAATAGAGCAGGTTGTACATGTACTCAATTGTGTCATAACCACTAGCGTAGGCGCGATTTGGTATTATTTTGCTCGGATGATTTGTCATATCAGATGCAAGGTTGTGACTAATTAGAGACTGACTTGTATAAGCGTAATTCGCAGCCGGATTCGTTCGGGTTATTAGTTTAATCTTTCTCACAAAGACAACTCATGCAAACGTAGTGATGGAAATGTGAGACTTTGTGGGCAAAAAAATGTAACTTTCTGAAGTACAGTACATGCACATGTATATATGCATATATATATTCCGTACGTTTATTGTGTGTATTTCTGACATAAGTTTTCAAGGTTTTCAAACCTTGAAGGATAAACATTTTTCTTCAGGTATATGTTACTTTAACTCGACCGTGACATGCATGGTTCCATCGGTACATTCTGAGAAAAAAAAATACATGATCGGTTTCCTAACTATAGACACATTGTCTATAGTTAGCAGTTTAAAAGCAGTAGGTATCAGTTCATTATTAATGATGTGGTAACTCGACCGAGCCTGCCAAACATGTTTCAATTGAACTCACTTAATCGTAGTTCATTTGAATTAAAAGTAGAGAGAGAGCAATCGATCTGGATCGGAAGTTGATAATTCTAGATGACATATTAAACGAGATTTTAATTTTTATTTCATCATGCCCATGAACTATCAACAGCGTTGGGCTTTGATCGAGTAAGCCTATAAAAAGCATTCGAAATCTTGGATTTAATATTTTATTCGGACTAAATCCTGCTGATACACTCGCCGTATAGGTCAGGGACTTCGGTCTACAGCTATTCATTAAATGTCTATCCACGAAGACGACAAATCTCATAATGAATTGAATCACAGAAACCCAATTCTGTCATTGAAGGAGACTTCGTTAAGCTCAATTCGTAGGCTAGAAGTTCAGATTCAAATACTGATTATATAACCCTTTCAACACCATAAAACCAGCAAAGGACATACAGTATTTCGACACGGTTAATCCATGCAAAAACCAGCCTTTATGGCAAATAGCCAGTGATCTGTTCCTTCATCAAGTGCTCTGTGCTTCAAGATAAATCCACATGAGATTATTATAATCTGCGACCAATTTTATTTGTCTAATTTTCAACAACGCTTCGTCTAAAACTGCTACATCATGTGCAGGATTACAAAAAAAGGTTATGAAAAATGTAGTGCATGATATTGATACAGTGGAATTTCAGTAAGACGAATTTCTAGCAGTAAGAACTTGTTTCTATCCGTCCAAATTCTATAGATAACTTTCACAAGCAGACGACGCGTGCTGGTTCCGCCTAGATCAGAAATGACATGTTGGGGTAATGTTGTCATAATTTTACTGTGTCAAAAATATGATTGTCTTCGCTATATTCGTTCCATATATCATTTTGCATTATTACTTTATTTATTTAGAAATAAACTAGAAATTCATACAATTTTTGATTTGTAGCGGCAAATCAAAATATCTATTTTAGGATAAAAGAAATCTATTCATGGGTAAGTGATAGTATCTAATAGGGCATTTTCTTAGTTTTTAGAATGTTAAGAGCCATGATTCTCAGATTCATGTACCCCACAATGTAAATCGAGCCACATTAGCCACGCCCACGAGCTTCGTGACGTCACAGGCAAGATATCTATAGGGTATATCAATCGAGTAATGGTAATTTCTTTGTTTAAAGCGGGCTCGGATAATACGAATTTTCAGTTAGTTACTAGGAAGAATTTTTCGAGTAATTATGTATTCATGCTACGTTCGTTATAACGAGTGCAAAACTACAGTGTATTTGGTAAACTGCAATATAATTCAGTGTTATTCGAGAGATTATATAATAAAACATACATGTATAGTTTAAGTAAGTTGATTTGTAAAAACGACGACAACGACCATCAGCAATTTGCTATGCAACGTTTCGGGACCATGTCCCTTTATTCAAGCTCTGAAGGTGGATTGAAATAAATTATAAATGTTAAGTACATACACAGATCACATGAAGTGCAAAAAACACCTAAAAACCTAACAAAACGCTCAGGCGTGCATACAATTGTTTACAATTGCACCATACACTTCCAAAGCCCAAAAAAAGTTGAATACAATAATATTTATTATAATAATAATTACGCCTCGCGTGTAAAGCCCAAATATTAGTACAATAATCATTACGTCCCGAAACGTTGCATAGCAAATTGCTGATGGTCATTGTCGTCGTTTTTACAATCAATTTATCATTACCACTTGAAGATGGCTTCATTAGTTTAAGTAAGTGTTGAATTTTTTTTAACATAGTTCTTATTGTTGAAATCGTGTGTTTTGAATAGGGACTATGGTTTAAACGAACAAATTTTGATGTCCCTTGGAGTTCGTCTTAACGAGGTTCCGCCGTGTATTGACGTGTCTAGTTATGCTATACATATTTTTAAAAACCTTTTGTAATTCAGTACCTGGTGAAGCCATTTACAGGAAATCAGACAAATATGCATTGGCGACATAAAACAATTAACGTCGATACCATTTTGGCATCTGTGTGAATAAAACGCTTAAATTAAGCAGCGAGGTTAAATTTTAAGACGTGTTTGTTTTTTGTATACATTTTACATAACTTCCTTCCCACGAATTTCCTTAGATCTCAACTTTGCAAGCCAAACATAAAACACGACCCAACACAGGAAGCAGGAATCCTTATTTCACTGAATTTTTCTGTTTACTTCAAAGAATCTCAAACATTGAATTCCAATGCAGAATTCGAAAGAAATAAAGCTTGAAATTCGAAAAAGTCACTTCTCTCAGATTTCCGCTAGAAACATGAATGACCTGGATGGACTATTTTTTCTCCAGTGGGCCATACTCCGTGATGCGCTGGCCTTTTGATTTATGCGGCCTCAAAATGATAATGTGATGTAAGTCTGTTCCTTGACTCTGTAACATCTCATAAATTGTTTTTGTTTGCAAGCACTGGAGCGTAACGCTCATTTCCTGTCTTGGACAAGCTCTTGTCTGAAAATGGCCCACTCAACCCGTTGTTACCACGCTCTTCGTTTTTCAGTAAGACCCGAGCCGAAGAGAATTTTTGTATCATTGCCCCGATTAATCCCAGCGATTAGCCGCTGGATGGACGTATCTCTCATCTCTTCTTCTCCGAAGCAGCTGAACCTCGCATTGTGATTTCATGACCAGGGTCAAACCGATTAAAATGCCCTTGCCACAAAAAACGCAGCCATCCAGAAAAAACGTGGAAACGTACGGCAAGGATCATCCCCGAAGTCTCGTGTGATCACTAACCGGTGGCCGACATGTTGGCGCGAGGGGTCATGGGATGTCAGGAGGCAGCGACTTTCTCCGTAAATGGTACATCACATGGTTATACAGCAAGTCTCTATTTGCGATGTTATATTTTCTAAAGACAATCCTGTTATAAATTGTACATCATGTCGTCATCATCCTCCGCATCAACCATGGGAGCAACGCCCGTTGGTGTCACAGACCAGAGTCAATGAGGCTCCGGCAGAAGACGCCAATCGTGTTGTCGGTTTTTTTTAACAGGCAGCACATCGCCCATTTAATATCTGCTTAACCTATACCTCGTCAACTCGGGCAACCATACCGGCAACAATAGCGAAATAATGTACTTCAGTGTACGTGGCTGCTGGGGAAGAACATGACCTAAAAAAGGGGAGGGCGGGATGGGAAAGGAAGTTTGGATCATATACATGGAGATAAGAATTAAAACACTATAGCTGTCTAGTTATTTTTCCACCTTTCTTTTAGGAGTTAAAAATGACATTAATTTTTGCCAATTTATGAAATTTTTAAAACCTTTAAGAAAAAAATAAATTATTAAATAATTGTTAAATAAATTATGTCAGTTACATTTTTTTTACATAACACTGTATGAAGTTACTGCATCCGCCGATTACTACATGGGGCAATGTTTGCACCCTCAACGAAAATGGATGAGCTAAACGAAGAAAGGCACTTTGCTGTGACCGCGGTTTGGACATGTGTCAAGTTTATGCAAGTACATGTAGATTACACAATCTCAAGAAATGAAGGATTCCAAATTGAGCCTATATATGAGCTCTGGATTATCGTAGCTTACATGTATAATGCACTCTGAAGTGCTACCTACTGAGAGGCATTACGAAACTATAGATGTACATGTACAGCATATAAGCGATAGATCACATGCTATCTTTTCAATCTGTGTCCACCAGTTTTCGAGCTTGCATTTTAGCAAGTTTTATGGCATTGTCCTTTTCTATTTCATCCCCAACAAAGCACACCCACATGCAACTTCACAGGTGCAGCCTCCATCCCAATGCCATTTCCAACCAATGCCTCACATTCCTACACATCATATTCATGACATCCTCCATCCCATTCCCAAAGAGGTCACAATTCTCGAATACTATACCAAACTTAAACAAGTGTTAATTAGTTCCAAGGATCCTGCATGGAAAGAAACTAAAGCAGTAGCGTAGATGTTGCCATGAATTTGATTTTCTCTTTATTAAAATAAACACTCACAACGTGCTCTTATTCTCTCCACCCATTCTATACTCCCTGCAAGAATTTACCAACTACGTTATGCCCCCATCCCATTTTGCCCACGTTTATTTTATGATGGCATCGATACCTATAGCTAAACGATTTCCAGGACTTGACTTTTGATAGCTAGCCAGTCTTCCACCCTTGGCCTCGTATACATGTACCAGTTTGTCTGGAAAATTCTTTATCCGCCAACTTTGTTGCGTTACAATTAGTTTGCATACAGCTATGTAGGTGCTTGTTTTCGAAAAATTAACATTCCAGGTATATGGCACCTTCGTGTAAAACTCGTACATGTATCTGCCCAATATTTACCACATACTGTAGGCCTACTGGGATTGCTAACCAGTAACAATATGGAGAACATTTATTGCACATGTAATGTAGAGTGTGTATCTGTAGTCACATTCGCAAAAGCTGCATGCCCTCAAATTCGAGGATTATGCTAAACGTACTTAATTCGAAAATCAATGTGCTTGACCAAACAAATCTCGAAATGTCTGTATTTGCATGGACCCGCCATGAATAATAGCAGCCAGACATTTGCATAGGCGGCGCCATAGTGCCAACTGGCTCCTTAGTCTCAGAAAGCTTTTTTGGAATATTTAAAAAAGGAGACGTTTACATTTCAGAACTTTCACATGCTTTTTCTATCTAACCTAACTGTAATGGGTAGGCCCCACGACCGCACCTTTATTTCCTCTACTCAACTGCTATCAATGCGGGAACTTTCCTCATATACATATACAGGTAGTTAGCTTCCTGCTGTTTATCAGTTGCATATCACAATTTGCGAAAGTTGCTCGCAACTACAAGTCCGCGAAGGTCGCGTGATAACAGACAACGATATTTAATAAGCGTAATTACATATAAAATCGAAATTTAATGGCATAAGCATGGACCTGAAAAACTCAAGTTGGACAACTGGGTTGCAAAATTGCACACCTGTATTGACATTGAGAGATGTACTGCATGTAGATGTGCGCTAGAAAACTATGGTACCTGGGAATTCTACACCAGCTAGGGCAATGCATAAACTTAGCTTTCGATCGTGTCAGATACAAAATAATAAGACGGTGTTTCTTTCGGAAGAATTTCGAAAGAAAGTGGCGTTTCGGAAGAATAATAAGACGGTGTTTCACGTGTCTCTGAACTTATGTTTCTTTCGGAAGAAGAAGAAAATAAATACTGAACATTCAAAAGTGGCGTATCGTTTCAGCGTTGTTCCTTCCTCGTTGGCAATAGGAACCACTTTACGTAAAAGTTTTAGGGAAGGTCGGAATAGAAATAAGTACATCCTGTAGCTATAGGCTATACATTACGATGTGCAACATTATTACTATTTCGCGAATTAGACCATGTTTTATGTTTCTGGCAAATGTAAACCCTGCCAATTACTCTAATTTCTTGGCGCAATCTATATACGTGGACGCAACGAACACGTTACGAAACAACACGATGAGCAAGCGTATTTGGTGAAATATCCGTTTCTCCAACTGTCAAGTCGCGACAAACGTCAATATTTAAGTTTCAAAGATTATTTGCATATTCGAGGTATATAGTAACTGGGGAAGATAAAGGAGGTTGAAATACGCATTAACAGGTGTTTCTCATTCTCATATACCATCTCGTTTCCGAACAAAAATGGCTTCCGAGAAAATGCGAGGAAACGCCAAAACCTAGGGTGTACAATTCTCCAAAATTCTTCAAACTATATTCTAAACACACGCAGACGTAGACGCCCTCATCCAGGCATCCAGGCTTATTGTTTTTGGGAAATATTGAACCGATGAATGGGGTTTGAAAAAAACCTCATCCAAAAAACAAATACAGGTTTTTTTCCAAATGAACGAGGAAAGTAAACGTGGAAGCAGAGTGACTATATCAATATAAATAAATCATCTAACTTGTATATCAACAAATTTACGTATTCGATATGTCGAGTCATAATAACGCTAAATGAGTATCATGTGCATACGATATGTATGAGAGCACACAGTGGCAGATTTTGTTTGTAGAAATAATTGTTGTACATGTATAGCGTCGATCCGCCCAAACACGTTTCATGCTTTAGACGCGGGACTATCCTGGATATGGAAAATGGATGATTCCATTTCCGCCATTTTGTATTCTATACTATTATTTGGTACCACGTGCTTCGTCAAAATATAAGGAGGTGGCTCGCACCCCTTGCGCTGTCAGGACGGCTGTGGTTACTTTGGGCCTGGCATATTGCACGTGTAACGTGGGTGGAAAAAAAATATTATCCACTTTCCAAAGGGTAGGATTTCCGCAGAGACAGAGGAAATCGTTATTTAGGCAAGTGTCGCTTCATGCGCAAATTCAAGGCAATGGGCGTGTGAAATGGACGGAAAAAAATATTGTTGCAAAATAGGAGTTTCTCATGCCAAATGTCGAGATTCCGAGAAGTGTTTCAAAATCCAGGAATTGCGTGACGTTGCACGGGACCCCCAAAATGATTTACGACCTATACAAAAGTTTGGATAAAGTCCGCCATCTTGTTTAAAAATTGCTTCAGTTCCATCTGTCAGAACTTTCGTCCTTCATCTCAGGCGTTAACAAGGGTGTTTCAAACCACTGGCCCATTATTTCAAAAGATTTTCTTAATAAATAATGCCGAAAAGTTAAGCCATAAACCTTATAGTGTAACGTCGAAAGAGTGTACAAGTCGTGACATTTGGAATATTTATGTCTATCATTTGTATTATTCGCTCAAAATCTTTAGAAACCAGGCTGCAAGATTACCTTGGAATCGATTTTCAGTTTGACAGCCTTTGATCTGAAACGGCAATTTGAATTTGGCATTGTTTTTTTGATCTCGGGGGCAATCATCAGAGCACCTTAGAAAGTGCCCAAAATTTGACCCATGCAATCCATCACTTTTAAATAATTTGAAATTTGTTTACACTCCTCTCAACAATCAAAAACCACAATTTGACAAAGTAAAGGTGTCATGGCCATATTTAAGTAAATCATTATGTTCAATCGGCCACCTTAATACAAATTGGATGTTTCAGAACATCCTCTTCAGAATTGTTCAAGTGATCCAACTCAACGTATTTCATTATGAGATTTATTAAGTTTTGATGCAAAATAAAGTGACAACACTCATTTAGGTAAAACTATTATGGCAATTAAGCTAAGATGTGTTTTTTATACCGAATATACATGTGAGCACATTTTGTTCATTATTACCAGAAATTGAAGATTTTTGAGTTGTCACGTCTGAAGCGGGGGTGCGATACAGGACACTGTGTCGTGTCCTGTATCTCACGAATGCTAAATTTATTGATAACAGGCTAGGCTCCATCTCAATCTGCTTATTTACCATTCAACAGGAAAGGTTTTATGTCTTTTCCTGACCTTATCGATACCAAATTTCCTTGATACTGTTTGCTCCGCACCGACCCTGCGTAAAAACGTCTGAAAAGAAGTCGGGGAAACCGAAGGAGTGTTTTATTGATAATGTAGATCTGATGACTGTATATACCGACGACGTTTTTTTTTAAAATTCAAAACAAGAGCATGAGGCACTCCCCTTCGAGGCCATACCTGAAAAGGTTGAGGAGGATAATCCACGTGGGTGCGTAATTACAGCGACTTAACTTTAAAAAAAAAATGAACACGTGAATGCTAACTATACGATCGATATCACTGTTTTTTAGTTTTTATATCACCGAGTATTGTTTTATTTCTTGACAGGCCTATAAAACCTTTTGATCGGAGTTCTATAAAAGTAGTTTCCGTTGTGCTTTTTTTCTACCTTGTTTACACGCTATACATGTAAGGGCATAAGGTGGGAGGAATTAGGTGAAATCGCAGGTTTGAGGGAGACCCGACTATTGTTCGTGAATTACAGTTTCCGTTGAATGAAAACAGGTGCAATAATATGCTGCGCGGATATCCTGTCCTATGGTGTAAGCCATTTTACCAGAGAACGAGTCCAGTTTTTACGCTTTTTTACGCAGTTCATTTGCCCCTGCGAAGCGCGTTTTACATGAATACATATTCATTCTCACAGCCAGTCATGAGTGGCAGACAGAAAAAAATTGAAAATTTAGCAAGAGGTGAAAATTGCTCGTCCATCGTAATTACCAAGAACTTGATATAGTATCCGTCTTCAATTTCATACACAGAATAAGCTCGGTGAGAGGAAAAGTGCTGAACTGAGTAAATATTTCAATAAACGAGTTTGAAAAAAATTAAATTTGTATTTTCTTAACATTCGTTTTATGTAGGAATGATTTCCAGGGTATGTAAAATTATGTTAATACTTAAAATTGAAAATTCATTTATTGTAATCAACATTTCGCTACATTATTCATCTTGCCACCACTTTCTTCACCTTTCTCTCTTCTTTAAATAAAATTTAAATGTTCATTCTATATACATGTATATGTATACACACACAATAAGTTAAATTTTTTGTCATACCCTGTATTTCGTTTTTGAGCACGCCTGACTTTAAAAGTATCAACTTATTTTCGGAAACATTAGTGGTGTCAAATTTGTCATTAGTAAATGTATCGAGAAATTTACTTTGACAGTCGTGAAGTCACGTGTGCGAAAGGAATATATATATATTTTTTTTTAAATTTAAAACTACGTATAGTGGTAAAAAGCATCAACGAATCTAAAGTATCTTGAATAAATTTTTTAAGCCAATCAGCGTATCGATCTTGCACACATGACTTCATGACTACCAAAGTACGATTCGTAAAGCTGAGTACCCCAATTATTCTCTACATAATCGAGGAACAAACTGAAAAAAACTCGAATTTAAATTTTGACATACCCTGTATTTCGTTTTTTGAGCACGCCTGTCTTTAAAAGTATATCAATTTATTTTCGAAAACATTAGTGGTGTCAAATTTGTCATTCATAAATCGAGAAATTTCTATTAGCAGAACTCAGCCAGAAGCTTTACAAATCACACTTTGACAGCCATGTGTACAAAAGGAATGTTTTTTTAAATTTAAAACTAGCGGTAACCTTGAATGAATTTTTTAAACCAATCAGCTTGTCAATTTTCCACACGTGACTTCATGACTGCCAAAGTACGATTCGTAAAGCTGAGTGCGCATATTATCCTCTACATAATCGAGGAACAAACTGAAAAAAAAAACTCGCATCTCTTGACAATTTTGAACGGGTTTTTATACTTGTATTAATGTAGCGTTATTTTTTTTAATAGCAAAACATGAAGACAATTTTAATAAAAAAAATTGAGATGAATGGGGCCAATGCTTTTTTGAGCACGTTCGATGTGTCCGAATTTAACGTCGGTTTTCGGGTGTCCCGAATTTCGTAATTCGCACCGGCCGGAAAGACCA
The DNA here is from genome assembly GCA_034697705.1 of Ommatoiulus sabulosus. Classification (NCBI taxonomy): domain Eukaryota; kingdom Metazoa; phylum Arthropoda; class Diplopoda; order Julida; family Julidae; genus Ommatoiulus; species Ommatoiulus sabulosus. The sequence goes on along the minus strand of JAQGAO010000007.1, from coordinate 39,729 downwards.
GCCGCCACACCCATGTCTAAGGAACTCATGCAAAAATTGATCAATGAATTGTCCCAATTAAAAGTCGGCTAGCGCACCCTTTCCTATGAGTTTCTTATCTCGATATGGAAATGCGTAATTAATCGGTTCTGCTCGCGAGCCCGCACTTAAATAAAACTCGGGATATACGGACTGCACAAGAAAAGGTGCGAAATAAACCAAGTACGAAATGAATGGATGTCCAAGAGAAACAATCAAAGGCGACGACGCTGGAGGATTAAAAAGCGTCGCCATCCATGCCTCGTTAGCAGAGTTAAATTGCGCAATTTCCTCGACTGGATCGGATCTAATAATGGGGCGAACACGCCAGTTACACATCACCTACTTTTATGGACTTCGAGAGAGAATATTAAACCGTCTTTGACAAAATGTGAAACGTATCCCACGTTTCAATGTCAGCGCTAGGTCCACGTATGCACGTAGCAACGTAGAAATTGCTCATACAATTGCTCTATAGCGGTTGCGCCAAACTTTGATCAGGGTAATCAACGATTATGTTAACATACAAGTATGGAAATGCAACAACCGATCACGTCTTTAGCGTTATCGTGCCACAAATAGCTAGACTACAGTTTACAGACAATAATGACGAAAGAGTGCCTCGAATTTACAATTAAATCTGACAAACATCTGCCAGATTTCCCCAGCTGCCATCACGCGAATAACGTTCAATGAAGAAATTGTCAATAGACGCGTAATAAAAATGATAGACGTAGTTTTCTGAGAAGTTCGGGAAATTCGATATTTATAGGTCGATTTCCAGAAATCTCAGGTCAGCGGTTGATTATTGTTTGAACTTTGGCACAGTTTGTGAAATACCATGGAATTTCGAAATCAGGGACAGCAGGGGAAAACGAATTTGTCCAGGAGAAAACAAAAGTAAAAATCATTATTTTTGACCAATTTGTCAAAAAGATGATCGGAATTCATGCAGTTGATGAGTTATGAAACTTAAGTTAGGTTTTGAGGCACAACTGTCCTGGTATTATGGTCAATGCATTCATAGAAAACTTTCCTTTATTCATTTCCCTGTTCAAAGAATTTTAATGATACACCAGTGTGTGGCTAAGCTTGAAGTAAAGCATTCGAGTAATGAAGATACCTAAAGTTATATAATCATTTACGCGATGCATGTGTACGTTACCATGAATTTTTAATTTAAACATCCTTCATGTTACTGTATTTGTAAAAAAAAAATTGCCAAATATTATCACTAATTTACTATTATCAGATAAATAGTAAAGAACATTGACTCTTGTATAAGTTGACTGTTGTTGCGAAATAAAGGGGGCAGTTTATTGACAAGGATTTTTGATAATTCAAATCAATATGCTCGTAGTTTTTATAAGATGTGACGTCGACAGTCGAATTATAAAAAATGATCGAAATAATACCATACGAATTCGCGAGTATTTTAATGTTGCATTTTGTTAACCAAAGAGAGGAAAACCGATTCAGAAGAAGAAAAAAAATGGCTTATCTTATCGACGCTTCTGGGAATAAGAATACGTGCTAATCTTTGAAATCCCTCGTTTTTCTTTCTAAAGCAAACATGGGTGGATAACAACAGATTTTTTAACTCTGCTATATCAATAATTCACATAACTAATACACGCACAGTTGCTCAGAAAAACGGGTAAAAAGACAAATAAGCCAGTCTCGGACTCCGGGGCAACGGTCATCAATCAGCTCAGTTTTCTGTCAAAAAAACCAACCCAAACTCGTTGAAAATCTGATGGAAATTTGACGCTAGAATTTCGAGGAACCCCTTTTACTGGGAAATGATACGAGTGGCTGGCTATTGTCTGGCAAAAATAGGCATCGCAAATACAATGATAGCTCCCAGTTAACGGATATCCTCATTGGGCAATAGGTTGTCCAACATTTGGGGCAATCTAAAAAAAAATTAAGAGATGAAGGGCTAATTCGGAACCGTAATCATGGGAGGGTGAATTGTATCGCAAGTAGAGTTCAATGTCATTTTTTTTTTATATAATTTGCTCGCCCTACGCATCGACCTCCATACCGTCAGTTTTTTATCATTAACTTTGTACTCGAATGTTCATTCTTGTGTTTTAATAAGCACTCGTGGTGCACATAAACGCTCATTGTCTTGAAAAGACATGAGAAGTCACTAGCCAACAAAGTTCATACTGAATTTATTTGGTTAATATATCAGATGAGGTCAGCTAGGAAACTTCATTCGAGATTTCCTGTGGGGTCGCACGTCGACAAATGTTCCATTTATCAATATTGAGATTCATGGGACAATAAATTAAAGATCTAACCCAGTTTTTTGAATGGTTTTTTTTAAAGGTGAGGCCAAAAATGTCCCTCCAAGAAGTCACGGATCGATGGATTCGAGGGATATGTTCTGCGCATTAAGCCTGGACCAAGAAGAAATTTTTCGGACGTCCACGGCAGAAAAAACTCTTAGGTTTGGATTTTTTTCCTGATACTTTTATAGAGGGGCAAAATACATCGGTGTCTCGTTAAGAAAAAATAATGGAGAATGAGCCCAAAAATTCGAATTCAAAAACCAATTCGTGTAACACCAATTACATTAAAAATTCAAGAGTTCGCTCTTGGGATCTAAACACTTGCACAATCCGTGGCAACAAAAATGAACGAAAACAAATATTTTCTCCTCACTGCATTGAAACATTTGTTCAGCTGTTGAGCCTCCATAGTTGGGAAGCTTTAGCTGATATATCCCAGTAGTGATCTGGCACTCTGTTTGGAAAATTCTGGGAAACGAGCTTCAAGTTCATTATGGTGCCCCGATATACACTATGTCTAAAAGTGTTGGTTAACTATTTCAGCCCTTATTTTGGTGAAGAATTCCAGTTCGAAGTGCCTCGACAGTTTCGTTATGTGTCACTTTACATGTACGACCGTGACAAAACCATTAAACAGGTTAAAGTGATGGGAAAGGTGGCCATCAAGAAAGAAGATCTTCCAAAATACCATGGCAAAGATCATTGGTTTCAGATTATTCCGGTTGATGCAGATTCCGAAGTTCAGGTACATTTATAAAAAAAAACGATGTTAAGTCATCATCAGTTACTTTGGTATGCCTTATATAACTGGTAATCATTTAAATGTCAAAATATGAATTACTTTTAGGGAAAAGTTCATTTGGAAATAAAACTCGATCCTCAACCAAAGACAAACAATGGACTAGCATTTCCTCGTTTGATCGTCAGGTAACTATAACAAGACTGGTGACCAGCTTCTCTCTTATTAAAATTTCCATTGCATATTTTTTAGAATGTAGACAAAATTTGGTATTTTTTTCTAAATTTAGGATTATAGAATGCAGCGACTTGGCCATAATCAATGGTGCCTGTGATCCGTTTGTGGTGGTTACATTAGGGTATCGGTCACTTAAGCCACAAGAACTCAAAAGAACGAAGGTGAAGAAGAAAACTGTAAATCCACAGTACGATGAAGTCTTTGTGTTTGATGTAAGTGTCATTATCACCAAGGAAAATACTGGAGGGAGTTGATTTATTCAAGTAGTTAATGGATTGATAGGTTAAGGGGAATTAAGGACTGGGAAAATATGATGAAAATAGATTAAGCTGTCTTGATTGTCAAATTTTAAATCATTAATTTTTTGTCACTCTTCAAGACTTTTTAAGTTAAAATTAATTATCTGGCTACAGAAATATCCCCTAATAAAATTTTGCCTTCTATAAACCTCCCTATCCTCAAATATTAATTTTGTCTACACTGTACATCCAAGTTACAAATACCATATGTACATGGTATGTCTATCCCAATTATGTGTAATTCAAACATGAAAAAAGCATCAGAAAAAAGTAGGGGAAGTTAGAGAGTTGATGAATGTCAAAAGACAGAACTGACCGTGCAGGGGCTTTAATATCTGGTTTCAATTACCACAGCTGTATTCAAAAAGTCAAACGGTGGAACCGAATATTTTTAATTTGGTTGAGGAAGATGTGGAGAGAATGGAGCTGCGGGTGGCACTGTATCACGATATGGGAGGCGTATCCAGTGGAGTATTTCTTGGTGAAATCAAGATTCCACTCCATGACATCCGGTCCAACAACGAACATGAAGCCTGGTATTTTTTAAAGCCCAGAGATCATGTCAAGCCGGTGAAAACAGAACTTGGATCACTTCGGCTCAAAATTGATTACACGGCAGACCATGTTTTTTCTAGTCTCTCTTATGAATCATTGAGATTATTGATTCTGGGATCATCCAAAACACGCGTGAGTGCATAAAACTGGTTTGTCACAAGTGTCCATCATTTTTTTTTTAAGTTTTAACTTTTACATTTATTTCCCGCAGCCGGTGACGTCTAGTGCTGCATACATCTTAGGCGAAATTGTGCCGAGTAAATTAGATGCTGCTCAACCCCTCGTCAGGTTATTCATGCAAGAGAACAAAATGGTTCAGTTTATCAAATCTCTTGCTGAATGGGAAATTTCCAAGTTGACGTAAGTTAAGATGTAGTTTTCTTTGGGGCCTTTTATAAAAGCTTCCTGGTAAACATATTTACCCACTTTTCATTGCATTTCAAAAATGATGGTAAAATTGGCTCCATAATCACACAAACACCCCAAAAGTGAATAGCAGTTCAAAAGACTGTGCTGCCAAGAGTCTATATATTATATAAATTCAACTTGTGTACAAATTAATAATCACAACAGCTTAAATTTAATAACCCATTTCTCGTTTCCAACGACAATTTTTATGGAAGGTCTCTCGCTAAACAGAGATAGATAAAAACGATGATTATTTTTAAACATGATTATCTGATTATGATGATTTTCTTAGGGATACAAATACAGTATTTCGGGGAAACACATTAGTCTCAAAATGTATGGATGAATTTATGAAGTTAGCCGGACACCATTACCTCCATGACACACTTAAAGCAACGATCGATCAAATATTTTCTGAACGCAAGCCTTGTGAAATTGACCCTTGTAAACTGAAGGATGGTGAAAATGTGGAGTCAAATATGGTGAGACTTCATTCATGTGTAAAAAACAGGCGAAAGTTACATTTGATGCAAAACCTTTGGTGATTTACTATTTTGTTATTTCTTTTACAGTCCAATTTGACTGAGTATGTGGATCGCATTCTAAAAGCTATAACCAATTCTGCTGTAGTATGTCCACCAAATATGTGTGAAGTGTTTGCAGAATTGAAAGAATTGGCAATAACTTATTTTCCAGGTAATCCACTATCGATTTTTCCTTTTCCCTACTTGTGAGAAAATCTGCCACAAATATATATGAAGAATTTCACCTGAAATCTGTATCGCATTTTGTATCTTTTCAGATAACAAAGAGGTACGATATTCAGTGATCAGCGGTTTTGTCTTCCTAAGGTTTTTTGCACCTGCCATCTTGGGACCAAAACTTTTTGAACTCAGCTCTGAACCTGTGGTACGGATTCGCAAAATTACGCTCCTGAACAACAGTGTAATTAATGCGTGGAACTATAAATTTTAAATTAATATTTTTAATTAAAGGATCCTCAAACTAACCGGACACTTACGCTTATATCAAAAACTATACAAAGTTTAGGGAACTTAGTCAGCTCCAAATCTGTAAGTGATTTTTCATAAACCTCATATACTGTAATTCGAGAAACTAAATGGTAAAAGTTTTTAATTTCCTTATTATTTCAGTCTCAGATTTTCAAAGAAGATTACATGGCATCAATGTACAAAGATTTCATCACTGAAAAGCATGTTAATGAAATTAGAGTTGTGAGTAATATTTTATGTGGGTAAAATTCGGGACAATTGTAGAATATACATTTACAGTTTTGTTTTTATTAGTTTTTAGAAATCATTTCATCTTCAACATTCTATTTACAAAAGCAGATTGATTCACCTGTTATTCTCAAAGAAGGGTAAGAAAGCCCATACATGGCACTAACGGTACATTTACATTAAATGATGCTTCTCTAGCACGTTTTAAATAAATGCATAAGATGAATATGTAGTGGTAATGTTTCCTTAAATAATTCAAGTTGCAGTAATCTTTTAAAAGTTATTCGCTAAGACAAGACACAAAAGTTCCGCCAGTCAACTTAATTCTTCACCATAAATAGGCCTACCCAATATTTAAAATTTATTTACAACAGTATACTGCATAGATAAAATACAAAATGTGCTTGAGGAACAACGTTTACATACAGTAAAATTTAATGATTTTAAAAAGATTATATTTTCCCTTTTGTGCTATTCAGATGATAGGTATTGCTTCGGTAAGTATACATACAACCTAGAAAAGCAACTGTTTTTGACTTTTTATTATTTGTGCTACTAAATAAGGTTCTGTTGATCACAGGCCGTTGCTACATTTTTGTGCTATAACCATTAGATCACTTATATATATATAATATGTTGACATGATGCAAATTTGTTTGGAAATTATAGCTCCTTTTCTAACTTTAATAGCATTATGATCAAACGTGCACAAGGTCGGAAGAAGTTTGGTGTGAAAAACTTCAAAAAGCGGCATTTCTGCTTAACAACGCAGGAATTTACTTATTCAAAAGCAAAAGGTAATAATCTAGACTTGTAGTCCGTGCAAAGTTAGTATTGTCCATGTTTAATATAAGTGATTTTCAAAATTCAACACAGGCGAACCACCCCTCTGCCGAATTAGTGTGGATCAAATTTTGGCTGTAGAAAAGCTCCAAGAAGAATCATTTAAAATGAAAAATGTAAGATAAAATCAAGAGTAGTTTTGCCATGCCTTATACATAAAAAACAGACATCATAATTTTTTCTTGCCTTCAGATGTTTCAGATAATACAACCATCCAGAGCACTGTACATTCAAGCAAGTAACTGTGTAGAAGAGAAGGCATGGCAAGTGATTTATTTTCCTCAGGTTTCAAACTATTTTTCACACTTGAATAAATTGTCTAAAATTCGTCAAACCCTTTTCAGGATTGACATTCTTACTAAAGTGGGGCAGACAAGTAAAAAACTGTTAAAGAAATACCATCCTGGAGCCTTCATCAATGGACATTGGCAATGGTAGGAGATGCCATATAAAAAGAGTACTTATTTTATCATAATTATAGACGTGCCTTGTATTTGTTTTTGGACATCTCCCATTTTTACAACGTTGCATGAACAAGAGAGCTGAAAGATTTTTCACAATGAAAACCTGTTTTTCATTTTTCTTTCAGTTGCAAAGCAGTTTCAGAAGCTGTATCAGGCTGCAAACCAGTGTCCACTAATGGAGTTCCTGCCAACATCAAGGTTCACATTGATTCTGACCGTGAAACTGAGCGTATTTTCTCTCTGTTTTTATCCAACAGTGATAAACTGGAGAGGCTGCTTGGTAAGTAAATCCCAGTCGAATGAACCTTCGAGAAATATTTAAAATGCTCTAAAGAGATTGAATGCATTCTGTGAGCTTCGAATATTTTTCTCAAACAAAATTCTTAAATTTCCAGATGCATGCGAAAGTCAAGCAGTGTATACAGGAGAAACGCCACCTGTAATTCCTGGTCTTGTTATAGAAGACCCCAAAACGTGCTTTGAAACATTGACGAGCATTCAGAGGTGTATAGGCCATTTACAGATGGAACACGAGAATTACCTAAGAAATATGTATCGGAAAACTAAATATGGATCAGAGTAAGAAAATTGAGTATCGTCGAGTAGGCTCGGCAAAACTAATTCCCGACCTAGCCAATAATCATGCTTTCCATTTCACAGGCAAGCTCCCATCGGTGATGATAACTATCTAATGATGGCCGCCCAAAATGCTCGTCTGTAGTGTAAAAAGTCATCTCCCCCTTGTACAGTACATAATTGTCCTGGACCCTCAATGGTCAACAAATTCAAGAGGAATATTGGAGGTTTGGAAGCGATCTCAACAATGCTGGCATTTGAAGCATATAGGTATCATCTACAATCCGGATTTCCCCCTCCGAGTGCCATTTTTATTTTTATTTGCTAAATCACCATACACATTACCAGTGAAATTAACATACCATGAGGAAGTTTAGGTCTACACTGGATACGTATTTGACTGGGCCATTCAATTGGAAAAGTTGGAAAATAATGCAAGTAATGCTTTTAACCTTTTAAAATTATGCAGCTTGAAAATAGTGCAGGTTGACCTTATCACATAAAATTAAAGATCATGAACCCAATAAACTAAATGAAGATAATACTCTTTTTTACTTCAATTTTATTCAAGTATGTCACAAATTGCAGAGTTGGCATTCTGTGAAACGAATGTAATTTTATATAATTTAAGTACAAAAAATTTAGAAACTAAACTTATTTCTCAGGCAGTTATACAACTTGAACCATTCCTTATTTGAAATTTTAAAATAGTCCAAAATCCTCAACTTGTGAGTGTCGACATGACGTCACGAGCGGAAAATGCAACACGTCATGTGGCTTTCGTGCAAAGAATTAATAAAAATATTGCAAAAAATTACCTTCAGACTATACTGTATGTATTAAAGCAAATTAATTTCATGTTCACACTTGGGTGCCATGCATTGGGTCATTATGTGTGGGCAAATATTTCAAAATCAGAAACATGTTTGGTCCCAAACATTTTGGATAAGTGATACTCAAATTGTACTAAAATTGCAGTTAAGTTTCTTGTTTAGACCATAGCCTACTGTATATGCAATTCTCTGGGTTCTCTGGTTCTAAATAAAGTAAATACAGTACACTTGGTCTTCCAGGAAGTTGGGGAAATTTAGATAATCTGCAAAATATTTAAAATCTTCATGTCTCATGATGAATAAGCAAAGTAAACATTGCACAGTGAAATTGGGTTTGCATTCATTTCCTGTCCATTTCCTCTCATTTTGTATATGCTTGAACAAAAATGCGTTGCCAAATTTTTTATGGTCATAGGGACCCCAGATGATCCAACCCTGGACGTACACAGTCTACTGTATTTAAATAAGGTCAAACAAAAACTCAGAAATTACCTCAAAGAAGTGAAATAATTGCCAACATGTTTGATATTATACGAATAGTTACTCGTCTTTTATGCAGTAATACAAAGGTTGGAGATAATGCTCAATCTTGTAAACAGCATTTCATGATATTTTTAGTTAGAAACTGGCCTTTCTGACCAAATCACATTTGCCCTTAATGTAAACTGAGCAAGACAGTTAATTTGAAAACTAAATTACTTTATATATTTATTTTGCAGTCAAGCTTAATTTATAACGACGAGTTGACTCTCCAACTTTTTCAGTTCATCTCAGAACTATTTGGTAACCTTGTTAAACATCATTATAGGTGCACCAAACTTATTTGGGTATGTCCCAGTCATATGTTTAGTTACTTGTAGTAATCTGCTACTGAAATCAGCTTCTATCATTGTTGTCCCAACCTAAAAATCCCCACAGAATGTGTGACATATGCAGTGTTGAACTTAAGATACATTTCTTCCCTCCTAAAGCTTAGCGATGTTTATTTTATTACTTTTTTCCACGGTACATTACCATCTATGTTATTTATTATAAATACTACTTTTTTAACATCTTTTGTTTAAGTTCTTATGCTGTTACAAATTGCATTTTTTTTTAGAAGTTCCGTTTGTTCTGATGTAATGTAGTGACTTTACAGTGTACTTATTTTTGTTTACCTCGTTAAATTACAAACAAAATGCAAATGATGTGAAAGGGTTGTGTAGTCAATTTTGTAATAAACAGTGTCATGTTTTTTTTAGTCATTTTATTCTTTCACTCTTAAACTTATTGATGTCATAATTTAACAGGCAGTAAAAACAAGTGCCTTATTAGCCTTGATGCATACCAAAAAAAAAACGTACAAAATAGGTAGGCCATCTGTGAAAAATGTGTTGACAAATTTTTAAATTTGCAAACCTAAATATTAACATGCTCAAGCATGTTTAAAATTGGTTGAATATATTGTTCTTCAATGCAGGAATATCATTGTATCACGCTGGAAAACGTTTTAAAACCTATTTACAAAAATTGACCTTTGCCATGTGAAAATTTGTCATTAAGCTGTGCCGATTGTTTAACTAGTGCCTTCCGCTTAGCATCATCTATCATATTAACTTTTAAATCTGTATCTCTATCAAATGCTTTCCTTTCTTTTGGTTTACTCTGATCTTCTTTCTAAAATTGCAAAAAATGGCCCGTTCATATAAACTGTAAGTGGAAACCATTTTACAAAGCAAAACTAGTTTGATAAACATCACCATTTTTCGCTTAAGTTTCTTTTGATGAATCTCCATCAGAGAATTGGCCCGTTTGCCACTTTTCTGCGATTAAAAACATTTGTTATGAGCCAATGTTAAATGCTTCCTGGCATTGGTATTAAACTTCCACTTACGTTGAGCTCTTCAGCTTTTTTACTCATCTTTTCATCATAATTTTGCTGTATCAGATCCCGTAACATGTCCTTGCTACCAACCGATGATTTTTCCTCAGTTTCACCAACATCTCCAGATAGCTGAATTTATGCAAGTGGAATTAATGATAACCACAACCGCAAGGTAGATTGAACCATTCACAAAGGGAACCAAAAACGATAAAAGTACCTCTTTCTCTATCCTTTGCGAAGGAGTGTCTGTCCATCCCGACCGGTCCCCTACTGCCCTTGGGGTTTTGCTTAGAAAAGACCTTGGTCCAAAACCAAAATTTTTGCATAACTCCGGTGGCAGAACTGTCATCCATTCCTCCCTTTTAAGCTCTTCATCAGGCTATTGATCAATTTCAAGTAAACCCTTGTATTATCTTCAATAGGCAACTGTGCAAACCAGGTTGCAATCTTTGAGAAATGATTATTCGGAAATTTAAGGGAAACATTTCTGGCATGACATCACATTTCACACACAGACACAACCACATTTCATCACCAAAACGGCTTGGCTTGAAATCTTAATCAGCCGCATCAGCCCATATAATAACTCATTTTAAATGAGATTTTGCCTGAGGTGGAGGGGGGGGGGGGGGAGAGGGATGATCTATTGCAAATGGACATGCTGGATTTTCGTCTAGTAAAGGTACCCGGTGGCTCTGCATTGCCATTATATTTGATAACATTTAACTGCAAACAATAGTGCAGCCAAATTTCAGCTCAACTGGATCCCTTCAAGCAAACAAGAATGCAATTCAACAAAACTTTGTTTCATGCTTACGCCAGAGGTTAATTTCTTCTTCATTTTCAAGGCCCGCCGCTCGAAATCTTCATAGCTGCTGTCTTTGCACGAGTGATTGTCGCTCGTGGGTGGCAATGGGCCAATAATTTCGTGACTTTCACTGGACGATGAGTCGTCATCACCTACACAGCTCCTGAACGATTCTTTCGTCATTCCAGGTGGTAGTGAGGCTCCTATCACAGGTTTTTCGACTGGTTTGGAAAAACCAGGTGGCAATGCTGGACCATACGAGCAAGATGAAGAAGCTGGCTCCTCTATGGATTTTTCAGATTCTGTTTCAGAAGCACTAGAGGAATCACTGTGATTTAAATATACTCTTTCATCGGAACATTTTGCGTTGATAAAACCAGGGGGTAAAACGGGGCCAATAATACTGTCAGCGACTTCATTTGACTTATTTGAATCCGGAGGTGGCGATAGCCTATCATTCTCACGTCCTGCAAGACAACACCGCATGAACTCTCACGTCTAAAGCATAATAAAAACACTGCAGACACGGAAATGTCCACAATGCGCCTGTTATTTTATCCGAATTTGGATCACTTCATAATAAACATGATAGAATAATCTATCTTTTGGGTAACTCACCATATGATTCCATTTTGAAAATAGGCCTAAAACGTAACAGTGTTACCAACGCGATAGGGAAAGTACGAAGCGACAGTGTCGCCGAATACTGTATTAGGATTGTCCATAAAATCCCGGATCACGCTAGCTCTTACAGGTAGCCACAAAAGTTTTTAAATAGTTAATTTTTAGCATAGTGAGAAAACCAGCAATTCGAGGTTAATACATACATGTATTAGTAACACATAAGCACGCGTCGTTTTTAAATTTTATTTCGAAAATCAGTGAATTTCAATTTTAGGAAAAGGAGTGTAGGCTACATTTTCGCAGCTTTGGAAAACCTGTAGAACAAACTTTAAAAATTCGCAAAAATAAAAAAACTTGAAACCATTATTGCAATTGCTTATTCCTTATTTCACACCCTGCTATTATTATCATCATAAAACGTTTCTGTAGATTAAAACGAGTTTCCTGTTTATAATGTTTTATTCTTCGGATAAATTTATTGCAGGCCTACACGTAACAAATTCATCGTAGTTTTCATAATACTGTAAATTACTTACAGAAGGCCATAACAAGGCCATTGAATTTCTGAGAACATTGAAACTAATTTTTATTTCAATTCGCGTTAAATTTTGGTTAGCACTATTATCATCTATACCGTCATATTTTATAATTCTAGCTGTTACGATAAAGAAATACAGCAAGTTCCATGTAAGGACACTGGCAAGTGTGGGATGGCCACCCATCTTTGATCGTGCGTATCGAAGCACTCCACCGTGGACAGCGATGGACCCGATATTGTGCTTTCTCCTCCAACTACAAACCAATAGGGATCTAAAGACGAAAGGTCGACAGGTTAACATCTCTATAATGCGCACTGATAGCTGCGCTTCTGGTAGACACCGAAACCATCAACGATTGAACGAACGTCTGAAACTATTCTGAAGCATCAACTTGCCTCTACTAACGACTTTTGCTTTATACCGACTTCCTGGTAAATTCATCAGGTAGCGCCACTTTTCTTGTTCAAAATCAAATGACAAAATGGTAGACGTCACGTAGACTTCTTCGTCTTTGAAGCTTCCCTCGACTCCACCGGCAATGATGAGCATGGTGTCATCGACACTGGCCAAATCGCAAAAGGCTCTGGGTGCTGGCAAAGGTTTTTCGGTCAACCATCTATGAATATTGGACATGCCATTCAACCATTCGATATAAATATTTAGACGAGTCAATGAAATGGTTCGCGAAATTAAGGAACTGGTGTACTGTATATTTAAACTATCTAAAGGTTAATTTGCACGCGCATAGTACACTGTCTGTTGAAGGATTAAGGATAGTCCTTAAGTAGATTTGCCAACAACAGCAGTCTGCAAACGACATTGTGTCGATTTTTCCCCGCGACAGTTGGTTATACATGTACAGACAGATCATGACTTGATGTACATGTACTGTCATCGTGCAAATTATCAAGAAATACAGTATATAGTTTCATAAATTACTTGTCCTGTATGGGGTCATAGACTTCCACCAGATGAGTGATCTTCCGGGTGTGGCTCTTTTCCACGTTGAAGATGCCACCGCACACCCAGATTTTCCCGCCGTGGCTTGCAACAGCAGCTGCAAAGCGCGGCACCTCCAGAGATCCCACTCGGATCCACCGATTTTGCTGGGGGTCGAAGGTTTCGGTGGAGTCCAAAGGGTGGCTGCCATCGCCGCATCCTCCGACGACGTACACCTTACCAGTGACAATCACCTGACCATGCAGTCTTCTGGGAAAAAGCATGCTGGGCAAGGTTTCCCATTCCCCTTTAAAAATGTCCAATTTCCAGGCAGTCGAAGTGCTCACTGGCAATTCCCTGGGGTCGTAACCTCCAGTCAGGATGATTGAACTGCCCAATAAGCAGGCGGCTGCATCTGCGCGCGGTTCTGGCATAATCCCACAGAGCTGCCATTCATCGCTCTGGATGTCAAACCCGTAGATACAAGACGCTGCAAGAGTAATTAAAATTGATTTTCTGATGGCACCTACCAAGATCCATGGAAAATTCCAACCAAGATACATGGTATTAAAATCCATCACTTAACAGTGTTAACAACTTAAAAGATACAGTATATGATACCAACAACTAAGATCCAAGGCAGCAACCAATTAAAAACTACGAAGATCCATGGTAGCAACTAAGATCCTAGAAAACTATACCAAGAGATCCATAGTGGAAACTAAGATTCTTGAAAACTATACCGAGATTTTCTAAAACTATCGAGATCCATGCATGGTATACGTAATTCCCAAGATCCATGATAACTATCAAGATCCAAGGCACCTACCAATTTGCCCCGGATCCACACTGAGATCACTAGTTATTCCTCCAAAGCAAACGAACGCCGGGTCTGGGGGCAAATGGAAGTAAGGAGTCTTGGGCCAATTTTCAAGTTCCATAAAGAGCTCCTGCTTGGTGGCCCTCCTCGCCGGCGAGTAGGACGCCGCGGCAGTCAAAAAGTCGTACTTTTTGTGATCCGTGTAGCGCCTGTATCCTCTTTGGATGGCAGCAGCCGCCTTCTCTCGCACCAGCAGTTCTTGACGGATTAGATGTCCTCGAAAGACTTTTTGGATAGCCGTTGCCGCATCATTTAGTTCATTAATCTGCTTCCGAACAACGTGTCCACGATATCCTGCCTGGATCTTGATCGCTGCCGCATTTTTGCTCATCTTCCGCCTACGCACGTGTCTCGCACGTGCCGCAATGGGTACTCCAGAATTCCTACCGACTCTTGCTTCAGGCTCGGTGAGCGTGGTTGGAGCCGATGGGGAGGACTCCTTGGGTTCCTTGCCAGAAGGCACGGATGAAGATGTAGTCGCACTATCCACCAGGGTCGTGGTCGATAACAAGATCTCCTTCTGGTCGGTGGCCAAAGAGCTCCGGCCACGCAATTCTGTGTTGGTGCTGTGAGAGGGATGGCTCGCGATGGTTTCTTCGGATAACAAGCCTCTGGAGTCTGTGTCCACCGCCCGGTTTCTCCCCAGGTGGGTTCGGCGCGTTGGCATTGGCCCGAGCCTGGGGTCGTGGTGGTTCTCCACCTTCAGAGACAGATAAAGCAGAGCGTGGAGCAACATGGAGATAACGTGCACATTCTGGGCAATGGGGTTACGCGACTGCAGCACAATGTCTTTCAACTCAGAGGGCGACATCAGATGAAAGCGGACGCACTGCATGACCCGGGGCACGTGCTTATGGCGGCTGTCCCAGGCATGGAGCAGCCAATCGCAGGCCACGTGGTACACGTCTGATTCCCTATCAATCTGCAGGTCGTCCCTGTCCAGGAGCAGACACAACTGATCGACGGTATACTGCAGGTACTTCCTTGTCCGGCAGATCTCTGGAAAGCAACTGGCAGCCATGAAACCGTTTTCGTGGACCGCGCCCTGCAGACCGTTTCGCACGGCGTACTCGTAAAGGGTCGGAGCGTCGTTCTGAGACTCCACCAGCGTCAGGAACTGCTGGCACTTTTCCACCACTGACTTTACGCCCAGGGTTCTGGCCACCCGGAGCACCTCCTCAACATTGCTGGAACTGAGGTCGAGTTTGGCGCTATTTATCCACTCCAGGACACGGGCGAAGCCCTCCGGCGACAAGGCGTCCATGATCACGATGCAGTGAGGCTTCAGATGCCCTTCGTCGTTGAGCTCCTGGAAGTAGCGGCTGTAGGTTACCATGAGAAGTCGGTGAGTCTGAAAATCGCGACCCTGGACGCGGATCCGGAGGTCGATGAGGGGCGAGTTTTGGCTTTCGTTCGACAAGAAGCGGCGCATGGTGTCGAAGTGATCTTGGTATTCGTCTCTCGGTCGAAGTTCTTTCCGAGACTCGCTGGAGAAGGAATCGCCCGAGAGAATCTGCACATCTTCCACTCTGCAAGCGTCAATCGGATCTTTGGCAACGGGTGATTTCGGGGTCTCGTATACGGGGTGAATTGCCCTGCGCAATTCATCTGCAATGTGATGAGGAACATGAATCGCTACAGAGCTTGGTCTCGGAGACGGAGGAAGCGACGAAGTCATCTCCGACGCCACGCTCGCATTCTGTAGCGATTCCATGTCCGACACGCGACTGTCATCCTCGCTGAAATTTGGTCCTAGGTTTGGTAATTCTTCCCTGGCCTGATCCATGAGATGCGCCTTCCACGCCCGCTCCTTCTGGGCAAACAGGCTAGGCCTGACGTAGTGGCTGACATCCAGGTCCCCATCGTGACTTAGCACCGAGGCGCCGTCCTCTTCGCCTTTCACTGTATCGGTATCGGAAACCGCATCTGGAGCAAGTGCTTCGCCGCTCCTGAAGATATAGAGCAGGCAAACGAGTCATTGAGAGCCATTTGAGAGGAAGGAATCCAGTGGTGTTTATGAAAGCGATGTCTGTGCGACAGAACCACTGATGAAGCAGCTGTAGCAAATGGGGCACTAGGAAAAGCTTGGTTGATGAAAGCTTGACTTAACTCGGGAAAATGTGCTGCTGCAGAGTGCAGACCGTCACATGGTCAGACTATTCTCAAAGGACAATCTTGTGCCAAAATAAGCACAGTCTGGACCTTGAGAAAAACATGCATGCAGCGTTTCAGTTGCGCATGCGCGTGAATTGCATCCCGATCTGTAAAGCGCAGCATGCATGGTCGATAGCCATATCGGCCATCTTGATAACATTTTCCCCCTTTGAGTCCTCGATGAGCAATTATGTTTTTCGGAATTAATTCAATGTCCATTCAGGCGACTTAACAAGGGAGCAGATAATGACATTTAAGCAATCAAGTGCCCATCTGTTTAGCTTTGTCCTAGCACCCCCTAGTGCATGAAACTCCAGAATTTCAGTTTCTTCCATCACATTGTCAAGCTAACTTCATGAAACAAAAACTTCTAATCAGACAATGAGCTGACAAATTTCCCAATTACCCAATTGAGAATATTGCTAATTAATGAAGTTTTAGGTTTCGCAGTTTGCATGTTTCAATGCTTGGTCGTGTTCCTGTGAGCACACGCGGCTGCAGTTTACAGAAACTTATGTAAAAGCCACCAATTACCCCGTTGTTGCGTTGGTGTTGTCCTCGTCGTTTTGCAGTGTTAACAAAAACTGTTCGGTGGACTCCACAGCTGAAGTGATGGCGCCAACGCTGACACCACTGCCATCGCCGATTTCGCTCTCCAAGGCAGAACCGTATGAAGAAGTTGGCATGCCGATCCGTATCCTTTGAAGTTTATCTTCATCGTCCGATTCTGGATCTGACCATACACGAAAGCGATTTTCTACATGTTCGGGATATCCCGAATGCTTCAAACGCGTGCGGACCTGGTGATGCAAGCATACATACATGTACGTTTCGAAAATCAAATATATAAATGGATCGAATGTGTTGTTTCCTGCGCCAAGCTCCATATACCCACCTCAGGTCCAGCTGGATATTTTTCGATGTTGTTGGAAACCCGTTCGACTTCGTAGAAAGACCTCGAGGGCTTGGGCAACTCGTGTCTACCATGATTTCTGCGATCGTTTCCCTATAATATTGAAGCAACATGCCCATGGGTCATCACTGCTCAAGGGTGGGCGAGGACAGCAAAAACGAGCCTCTTTGATTGCTAAATTACATGAATTTCTTTGGCATGGTTTCGGTTTTGATGGTGCGGTAACTTCCGTCTGTGGTCATATTCGGATTCTTCATATTCGGATTCTTCATCATCGACATGGTCAGTATAGCCTGTCTCCGCTTCATCGTCGGTTTCCCAACCACTGGTAGCCATGGAAGATTCAACTCACTGTGATGGAAGAAGAAATCAAGGAGTCTTTTGTTTGTGTTTGATTTTACTCTGATGCAAAGCACTATACCGAGACCTTCCAATATTTGCCTATAGGCCTACATATCGTTTAAAAATGCCACCGATTACATAACACAGATTTTTTATCGCACTTTGGTGTCTTCCAGCACTGGAATGATTCCACGTTGTCATCATTACTGCATCGAAAAGTTCTTCAGCAATTTCTACTCTCTCTTCAGAAAAGGTATGATATTTTGCGAGTTAATAATAATGCAAATGATGTTAATCATCTGTGGCAAATGATGCAACGGCAAAAGCAGTTCTTCTGATTTTAAATTTCTGTCCAGACATGACC
Organism: Ommatoiulus sabulosus; assembly: GCA_034697705.1. Taxonomy (NCBI): domain Eukaryota; kingdom Metazoa; phylum Arthropoda; class Diplopoda; order Julida; family Julidae; genus Ommatoiulus; species Ommatoiulus sabulosus. The sequence goes on along the minus strand of JAQGAO010000007.1, from coordinate 21,789 downwards.
ACGATTGCCATTCATCTACAATTAAACATTGGCAGTAATACACAGTGTACTAGTTAAGTGCGTTGCGTAATATTACACAGCATACTGTACATGCAATTATAAAAGACAGACATTTCTTACATTGGATGTTTACCATTGAGAGTATTATTTTACTGGACTTATCAGACATTCCTCGTACAAAGTCCCGAAACAAACCGTTTCGTTCGATGTTTGACAAATTACTCAAAAAAAAAAAAAAAAAAAACTATTTCAGTATTTAAATTTGATTTTTCAATGAAAAATCGCCGAAAATTGGTCACCGACCCAAAACTGACATATTGGATGTTTGTCGGTATACATCTTTGAACGAGAAACGACTACATGTACATATATTTACGACAAATTAGTTCAAGGCGCTGTAGCGAGCAAGCTGAAACAGTTCAGCATCTGCTCAAAACATTGAGCTTAAATTGCGACACGTCCCGCATTTCTATTTACGGCTCTCTCCCAAAGAAAAAAAAAAGCCCACTTGAGATCCTCGCATTCAGTGGAGAACCATCAAATCACGGGCAGAATTAATCGTTGCCGCAGAGAGAGAAGAGTCGCCTCATAAATATAATTACAAATAGCGTGACCGAAACGCTATACATTTTAAAAACTATGCACATAAATTAATTTCAGAAATGTTCGAAAGGGTGGCCAGTGCAACCTAAGTTTTTCGAGCCTCCCCTCCCTTCGTTGATTGATATACGCAGCCGCCGCCTTTTTAAAACCAGATTACGTCGGCTTTACCAGCCACCTAATATTTTGAATTATTATCGAGGAAGACGCCAAAACGACGACATTTCGTGGATCCCCGACAAAAACAGGGCCATTTTTTAAACAACAACTGACTGAAAAAGAACGAAAAAACGAATTCTGCGCCTTGAGAAAAAGCACGGCGAATCTCATTGACATGCAAACCATTTACAGAAATGCTGCGAATTTACAGACGGGCATACTTTTCGGCGATTTTTAAACCCGCTGCGTGATTAGCATTCCTTTTTTATCTTCCCCAAAGATTTCCAAAGCTGATCTACAGTACATGTACGTGCATTTGGGCTTACCTATATCATGCTCAACAATACGCTGATACTTACAAACAATGTCACCACAGTCAAACAGTGCGGACACTTGCATCGATGCGAATTATTATTAAATACCTTAAATTTATAAAATAAGACGAACCAAAAAAAATCAACCGAATATCTGATGAAGAACAAGGGTCACGTGCCTGGTTCTAAAGCGCGTGGTATTCAATTAATGCGATCACGTGCATGGCCTCACGGACTCAAATATCGACCTTATGCAGAGTACGTATGAGCCTGCATCACGTGATCTCTTTTATCGAATCGACTAATGGCGAATTCGACTCACCCAAAAGGTGCACACCGGCGTGCACCAGGTGTACGTTTCTGCACCCGTTCCACTCGGCTCAGAAATGGTGCATACTTCACTGAACTGGGTGCACCCTACGTTAACTTTTCGACTGGTTACACCCCGTGCACCGGGTGTGCATCGCCTCCACCATCAAGGGAGCTGGTGGATGCGGTACACCCAACATGGCGGATAGGCTGGTCGGGAGGTCGCATCGCGCAATACATGCTACGTCATCGGTTTACACCCATCAGAAAATGTAACTGCACCGGTGTGATGAGTCGAATTCGCTATAAAAGAACGGGCCTCTGGGCACAGTACACGTAATACTGTATAAGTAGGTTCACTCCGTGTCGGCGCCTTTGATGTTCTGGTGGGGAAAACACTGCAGCGCCGCCCGGTTGGTTTGCAAATATCAACTCGACGTCCTCAGCCACGCCCTGCGCTTGTAAACGAATCGCAGGCAACGTGTAACTCACCTGTGTTCTAAAACACGTGGCCTTTGCGCGCGCTAATTAATTACCATAAACGCGGAAGCCAATGAAATAAAGGTACCCTGCTTAAGCCGGCGCCAGACGATGCTACGAACACGTTCCGACGTTCCAACTTTGCAACTCTTTAACATTGCTACGTTGGAACGTTGGAACGTGTTCGTAGCATCGTCTGGGGCCGGCTTTAGCTTTGGCGAATGATGGATTTGGTTCAACTGGTTGATATGGGCGGGGCTTCATCGTAGCGATATACAACGAAACCTCGATTTTATGACCCTCTATTATATGAACCCTCTGTTTTATGAACTCATCAGCACGAGGCTCGATCCTGCCGAACACACCATGCGTTTTTTGGGTGGCGCAGGACTCAACCTTGTGAAAATTAATTAAATACATGTAGGTACCTCGTTTGAAGCCTGCTCATAGCAGTAGTCCAGCTATTTCAACTAAAAACAATAAGGGATTTGGCTTTGACAAAAAAAATAAAGATGGTGAAACAAGAAGATTCATGATTTTTTCAAACCTGCCAAACAAAAGTGATATACATGTACATGAACATGTAATGTGATAAAATAACTTTAAATACTTAAATGACTTGTTTCCTATTTTTTAGAATTAGTTTTCTATTTTTTTGAATTTCAACCTCGATTATATGAACTTTTACATTTTATGAAACACCTCTGGTCCCAATTAGGTCATAAAATCGAGGTTTTACTGTACTCTAGATTCCAGTTGGCGTTGCGAATGCAAAATCACCCAAAAAAGCGGCGAGTGAACCTACTTATATTACGTATACTGTGTTCCGGGTAATTTTCGCCATTGGAATGAGTGAAATGACTAAAGTGTTAAGGTATACAGTTACGAAAATGATTGCCTCAATTTGCCACAGATAAATTGTACGTGCAGGCAGCAGGCGAATTCGTTCATATCATTTTGCATTATTATTTTATTTAATTATTTATTTAGAAATAAACGAGGCAATTTTCACAATTTTTGATTTGCAGCGGAAAAACAACATCAAAATATTAACTTTCGGATAAAAAATCTATTCATGGATAACTGATAGTATCTAAAGGGGCATTTTCTTAGTTTTTAGAATGTTGGTCCTTAATTATTAGAACCACGATTCTCAGATTCATGTACACCAAAACACGCCCACAATGTAAACAAAGTCATATTAGTCTCGCCCACGAGCTGCGTGACGTCACATGCAAGTTATCTATACAGTATATAAAAAGATAATTCAGCATTTGTTGTGTCAAATTTCTAACTTGGAAAACGATATTTTCATTTAAAGTTGTAAAATAACCAAATATTTAGATCATGTAATTCACAAGTAAGTTTATGTTGGAGAGATTAAGCCAAAATTAGAGCAATATGATTTATTAAGATATCTGACAATGTGATATAATTCATACGCGTCATGGTATTGAGCGATTTGTAATATGACACTGCGGTAGTTAATAACATTAAGTGCCCTGATTTAAACCACTTTTGCAAAACAAACCATCTCTCAATTTCACCACGTCATGGGCGACATTCATGTTCCACATGACAAAAAGAATTTTTAAGAGTATTTTTCACTAAGTGTGAATGACATGCACCTAAAGAATCATCGCTGTGACTCGCCACTGAATGTATTGCCCAGAATTTCAGTTATAGTAATTGTGCAGGACATTAATCCTAATAAATGTATGCAGTACGCTATATGGAGGAAACATACTGTATAGAAGAACATTGTGTTACTAATTGCTATCAGTTGTTTACATGATTTGTTTTACATAATATTTTCACAGAAATTGTTACCTGCATTGTTTACATAAATTTATTTCCAGAAACAACTGGCAACCAATGAGCAACATAAAGTTCATCTGTTTCCTCCAGTGTGGACGTAGGCTTACAATGCATGTAGGTGGAAGAAACACAGAGGAACCTTCTGTTGTTAATTGGTTGTCAGCTGTTTCAGGAAACCTAAACTTATGTGAAATAATTTATGCATGCAAATGTCAGCAATTGGCAACAAAAAGTTCCTCTGTATCCTGCAGTGTGTCAACAGCTTTAGAGAAACCATTCTATAAATAGACAGCTAGTGCTTATAACAATTCTACAATGTCGTATAGAGGAATTTAAAACAGTTGCGTTTGCTCCTGAAATGCATGTTTTTTTCTAAGCTTTAATCAAATGCAAATGCCACAAAAATCTAGGGATGCTGCATGTTTAGACTGGTTTAAGTTTGCATAAATGAGAATTTGCACTCAGGTTCAATTTTAAAAAACTGTTCAATTCAGAGCGATTAATGCTTTCACCATTTTTGCATTAAGTTCCAAGACGTGCTCATTTTATTCGTGTTAGACATTTTTATTCAAAATTAGTATTGATTTTTTGGAATGGGTATTGTTTTAAATTCCACATAAGCCCATCCCGATCGATGGTTCATTTCTGAGAAAACTTTGCAATTCATTGAACTATATTGGCCCACACAGTGCATAATGCGGTTTTAAATATGGGGTCAACATTACGTCCGTTTCATTGAATTACAACAAGAGCAAGAAAGGCATTTGAGCATCTTTTTTTCCCATTCTCCCTCAATACCACGCCTATCCATCAGAATCCCATTAGCTACATTTTTCATTTATGCGAGAGAAAAAAAACAGCATCAAAAGAATAAAAAAGCGCACTTTTTCAGATTATCATTCAACGACGTTGTTTAATGCCCGGCAATATAAATCCTATCGCATGGGCTTGTCCATAAATGCACCACATTTGTTCTCTCAGCATTCACCAACTGCATGTTAAATAGCCATTCACCTAATCCCGCTGCCAGTTTTGCGGGGTTGTGACCCCCCTCAAAACGCAACAATGCCCTGGTCGCCAGTGTCCACTTCCAGTGTTTTATTGTTATGTCTACAAAGAAGCCCAGGAGGTACGCACTAGCGCAGCAGGACAAGGGCCGAAATGGCAGAGAGAGGGACAAGAAAACGAGCAAAAATGCCAAACAGTTGCCAAACACAAGCAAAACACGTACTCTCATTCTATGAAGATGTCTAAGAACTTAATACTGACACCGAAAGCCGGTTCCACGATAACGCAAACGCCGCGCAAAATAAACACGAAACTTAGATAAATTTAAACTTAATTATGCGCTTTATATCTCCAAACACACCAATTAAGTGCCTATGGTTACCTCAGGTGTCAACAGTATAGTAACATGGCGAGTATTGCAGCTGTTTAATTCAGTTTAGGACAGCTCAGTCTGTCATCTTCATGCAAACGTTGTTTCAAATCAAACTGGTTAAACTACATGTACAGTACATACATGTGCATATATGCAGCGTTTATGATTTTTGCATGTTTTAACTTGTTTTTGGCTATACGGTGTACAAAACGTCATTGTGTGCTGATTAAACATGGATTCACAACATGTAATCATTCGAAAATGGCGTCTACATTACTGTATACATGCATGTACACCTAATTACAAATTTAAAAACGACAAAATTACGCAATCCCAGAGGAATTTGTCAAATTTTGTTCCCTCATCTATCAAAAAGAATTTAACCGTATGATTGTATGAACTGTAGAAAATTCAATAACTTTTTTTCACCAGGATAATAAACGTATTACGTTGATGGTCAATTTGGTGTAGGGCTTTAGTCCTTCGTCCTAATTAATATACAAACTATCTTCAAAAGGCTTAATCAAAAGCATGCAGCTTTCTCCCTGACTTAAGAAAACCTTCCAGCAACATTTGACGACGAATATCCAAACAAAACATAAGATTTCCTCAGTAAATGTCGTAACGGATTTTGACCCATACTTGGAATTCTACTGTATAAACAATACACTGTGTATGTATCCTGATAACAAACAACTGACCAAACGTGTTGACTGCTTGGCGAGCTTTTATCAAAGTCAATCTGTTCCATCCAATTTCAAAATCAAAACGAAATTGGGGAAACAAACTTTCAAAGTGAAACCAAGGTCATGCATGCAGTACCGGACTTGCACGATACTCTTCCATGATAAACATTTTAATCTGCATAGATATAAAGTTTGTTAGAAATTACACGCATCACTGCTGGCATATCAGAGTCTTTAATCATTCCAAAATGTCGTAAATATTCATGAAAGATTTCTTGGCTAGTTTTTCATGTGCGTTACGAGCATTTGTTGAATAAAATTACCATTTCTAAAACGACTAAGTGCGCGTAGAGGCGGTGGAGATGCTAAATTTCAGGAAGATTCCTCGCGTATAAACATCAGATAAGGAACATTAATATAAACAAAATAGATTTTCGTTAAAAACACGTTATTAAGATGAAATATGACTGGACGACACCGTCATAAAAAGCACCGCAATAAATAAAATGTTCAGGAATCCAAAGGGAATTCTCCAACTTTTTATAATAGCGAAGCAAGATAAGATGTCGGGACAGTTTTTTCAATTTTATTTTATGTTGTGACTGTAGAATCCTGAAGAAGATTTATCGAACCAAATGTATGACAAATAAGTTCATTGCATATGAATGAGCATAATTGAGATGTACATAATGTACCGGAATTGGCAAACTGAAATGTTCGCTTAATTAGGCAAATGCTTAACTTTGAAGTTGAAATTATAATGTAGCTACATGCATGACCACACAACGCTCATATGGTCAATAGCAGCATTAAACAATTTAAATTCATGTTAAATGCAAGATTTATGTCCAGTACAAATATTCTTCAGCATTTTTTACGTACTTCAACGTAAATTTCCTAATGACCATCAAATTCAAATTTTTCGGTTCTCAATTTTGTTGACATTGTTTCTGGCCAAGTTAAAGAGTTTGTGCACTTTGATGATTTATTTCATAAAAAAAAAATTAAAATTAGAGGTCCAGCAAAAAAACAATTGTTCGGAACAAATTCTCTTCATCATTAGTAAAATTTCTTTGACAAATTAATAAGTTTTTTTTACATCAACAACGAGCATTTTATGCGTGTACCACACATTTCTGATTTTTGGGATCTCACCGTCAAGGAAATCAATGATTACATCATTTACTTTACCGTGGAAAAATCCATGTATAATATGTGTTCTGAACGAAATGTTCTGAGCAAGTTTAGTCAAAACCAAATCTTCAGAAAATTTTTGGTCAACACAAAACCTCGCAGAAAAATGTTATTCAAAACAAAACCCTCAGAAAACGTTTTTTTTTTCAAAGCAAAACCCACAGAAAACGTTTGCTCAAGGCAAAACCCTCAGAAAAAGTATGTTCAAGGCAAAACCCTCAGAAAAAGTTTGCTCAAGGCAAAACCCTCAGAAAAAGTTTGCTCAAGGCAAAACCCTCAGAAAACGTTTGCTCAGGGCAAAACCCTCAGAAAACGTTTGCTCAGGGCAAAACCCTCACAAAAAGTTTGCTCAAGGCAAAACCCTCACAAAAAGTTTGCTCAAGGCAAAACCTTCAGAAAAAGTTTGCTCAAGGCAAAACCCTCAGAAAAAGTTTGCTCAAGGTAAAACCCTCAGAAAAAGTTTCCTCAAGGCGAGTTTGCTCAAGGCAAAACCCTCAGAAAACATATGTTCATGTCAAATCAGAAAAAGCTTGTTCAAAGCAAAAATCCTCAAAAGACGTTTTTTTTTCAAGACTTTTTTCAAAAAAAGTTCAGAAAAAAATACTGTTCAGAATATTATAAAATTTCAATTTGTTTTCGGTTTTCATTGATCAATTTCAATCCAATTAATATCTGTTCGAACAGAAGAGTACATACAATCTCTGCACACGTTCTACACGTGACGTACCACGCGCTGCCTGTAGAAAATCGAGGCATGGATTGCCAGGATCGCACATTCGGAAATGTCCGGTTGAGCACCACCAACGTTGTAACCGGCTCATCGTCGAAAATCCCAGCGAAATTCGGCGTTATTTTCGGCGCCATGCTCGACCTCCTCCCCACCCCTGCTTGTCATAGGCTGTTGTTCCCCGCCGCCCGGAGGTGCTATGCAGCAGGCGGGTGCCGTAGAAGTGTGTAGTACTTTATTACGTTGCGCTTTCGGAAACAGGTTGCCTCTCTCCGCAACGGAGCTAGCCGTGTCACCAGCGCTCAACGGCCATTCCTGCCAGAGTTCGGCAACAGAGTAGCTGCAGCAGCAACGCCAGCGCAGAGGGGAGATTGGGTTCCAATGAATGAGTTGCGGCTCACCCCAATGGGTTAGGAATTCCGACGAGATCCACTGCGTTTGGATTTTTGGGTGGTTCTCGCAGCGTGGGAGACACTTGACCACCGGTCAGCCATGGACAGGAGGACGACGTCCGATCCGCGTTACCGGTGCTGGTGGCGGCTCAGGCGGAGGCTGGACACCTCGCTCGTCTTGACCCTTTGCGGTTTCTGGGCGCTGCTCTTGGGCGCCGCCTGCGAGGAACAGGACCTGAACGCTCAGCCGTGGATAACCAGGGTGCAGTGCCGGGTCAAGTGCTTAGAACATTTCCAATTGAGCTTAATCGAAGAACGAGAGAGTGTCAAAAAGGTAAGGTGCCACTATTTCAATAATTAACTAAGGAATACGCGCGCTCCCACTCGCGGGGTCACGGTCTGTCGGTGGTGTCATGGTTGTTGGTGCGACCCTGACATCAGTATCTGCGATGGGAAAGACGTTTCCACCACGCGTTTCATTAGGCACGGATATTTTCGTGCGACTTTTCAATTAAACATGTTACCGAAAAAGGTCATAACCATGATGCTATCGCACCCCCGCTTCAGTTCAGAAGTGACACAACTCAAAAATTGTCAATGTCCGGTTTAATAAAAGACGGTAATAAGCCACGCAAAATGAGCTCTATATTCAGTAAAAATGACATCATCTTAGATTTCAATAGTTTAAGCTAAATGACAGCATTGTCACTTTATTTTACCAGTATTAACAATTACCATGCATTGAAAATTGCCTTATCTCAGAATGATAAATGGGTTCGTTGTGTGACTTTTGAAGTAGCTAAGTGTGCGATGTAGATGAACAAACTATAACACTATACAGTACGTTCGATTTATGAAAGCACGTGTTTTCACATCGGTTTTGAACTTTTAACGAGATAATTTAAAGATTTTGAAATATGTCACGCTGTGTCAGAGCCAGATTGAGTATTTTACACTTTTGTTTTGCACATGTTTTGCAGATTACTAGAGGTTAAACTGACGTTAAAACATATTGTGCTATCGCTGTATATCGATTGCAGATTTGTCCCTAAAGAAAAAAAGATGTGCACAATAGCGTGAATAATCCTCAAATTTGTTTACGAGCAAAGACGAATCATAAATGTCTAGCATCGCAGAATTAAAGAATGTTTATCCAGATTGTTTATCTACTGTATAAGTATACAGACCTTCGATCATTATTCTTAGTTTGTATGGTGTGTTTTTTTTTTTAAGGAATTTCAGAACCGGTGTCTTGTTTGATATGCTAAAATGCCTTTTTGCCATTAATTTTCACTGAATATTAAAGGATCACCAAAAAGATTGTGGCCAATCGAGGCTGGTATACAGTATCAATATGTATTTCTGATTTCGAAAACTTTTACGTGTTAAAAAGACTTCATGATTGTATTTTTCTACAGTTTCGTAGTTTTTATTTTTTCCTTTATATTATTACTAATAAAAAAAACTACGAAACTGCAGAAAAATGCAGCCATGTAGAATTTTTTAACACGTAAAAGATCAATATTCACAAATGAAAAAGTTCCCTGTCACTTGGAATTAATTATTGGAAGATAGAACCACCATCTAATTGTATGCTGCGAATCTACGATTGTATGCATGTCTTTATTCAGTAAATTGAAAATGTCATTGGAGTACGTTAAGGAAATCTAGATATAATCCAATATAATGTTCCTTCTTTTAATTAAACTGAACATTGGTCAGTATAATGCGTCTGTGTAAGCGAAGTATGAAATTTCCCGAATGCAAACACTAAATACTGTATAAGTACTAAATATCCCAAACAAACAATTCAATTGTGTTAACATGAAAGGAAACACAAATTCAATAAAACAACTGACATGGCAAACAGATCAAAATTTGTCAACTGATAAACGCTTTAGTCAAAGTTCGTGCCAAACTTGTGCGCACTAAACGCCAAGATGCGTTCCAAATAACTAAGCCATGTGAAAATTACATTTGCAATATGCTATACTATCGTTCCATTCTTGATTTTTGTGACCCTCATTGAATTTCAAACAAATTTGTCAACACAAACACACGAATGCACTGCTACTGTAGATACATGTGGGGTCAGATTTATTTATTTACATGTATTAGTGTTCATGATGCATCTGTTTGCTGTGGGAAATGTTATACTGATACATGTACTGTATATCAGGCCACAGGCCACAGAGCAGTCCATGCAAAGACAGGTGGAAATTCAGAAATACTAGATGCATACATAAAACGAGGGTACTCAAATTTCAATAAATTGCGGCTTGCATACATGATGATTGAAACTGACACCAATGGATGATGATGATGAAATTGCGACAAGCATGCCGATGTGACAGCAATATGAAAAATTCGGTGTCGTTTTCATTTGTATACGTTTCCTGCAGCCATAAATAATCTCAATCAAATCTGGCCATGAAAATTTTGGTTCCTTTACCTACATGCATATGTGATGAAGGCTGGTTCACTTGGTTGATGACACTACGACAATCTGGATTACGATAACTCACATGCAGTTCTACATTACGCCAACTCAAAGCTCGGATAAACCAAAGTTCGCTGAAATGCGAACATTGGAATATATTTTCAAACTTTGAAAAACACAAAGGTCAGTTTTCTGGGATGAATAAAGGCAGCATACAGCTTTCCTAAATGGATGGGGCCTTGGTCACTTACGTTCAAGTTGTGATCGTAAAGTGCAGAAAAAAATAAGATGCAACTCGCACTTATCACATCCTAAAAAGCACTTGCGATGGAACGCCCCGTTCCAATCGCGAGGGATTGTTCGCTCGTTTAAATTGGTTTTCCACTCTTTTTCTCTCTCTCTCTCCACATAGTTTACACAACTACAAATTATGCCTCACACCGTTTGCGTGGCGAGGTTATAATTTCCTCTGTCCGGTCTGGCCGGAGGGTCGTGCAGTGCGCTCAGGGAGTGGTCGCTGGTCAGGTAACCTTATAAATAGCCTAAAAAACAGCGAAGACATACATCCCCCTCCCCCATTCCTCGCAGAGTTGGCTGCCAAAAATCAGGAAAAGATGCATGGCTTTGGCGTTTCGGATTAAAAACAGCGCGAACCAGTTTTTGAACCGTGGATGCCAAAGCTGGTGGCAGCCATTCGTTTGGATTTTTTTGAAGGACGATCGGGAATGTTGAAAGCGAAATGAAGAAGGCTCGACATAATAAAGCTACGGGATTAAGAATAATGTACCCCGTGCACACCAATCTCCCAGGAACTTTCGAAACCTTATGACCCTCGGTCGGCGTCAAAAAGTCAGACTGCGGCCCTTCCCACATACCCTATGAGCTTATTCGAGGTGGATGGACGACCTGGACAACGACAAAAACCACAAACTACCTGCCTAGATCAACAAAAACCGTCGTAAAACAGGAGTACGTTCGTGGAATGTCCATAAATGGTCATCGGATGCGAGATTAATCGGGGTTCCACACAATTCATGCGACTGAATCCTCAGAATTTGAAGAAGATGGGGAGGACCAGGATCTTGGATCCAAGTGCAAACCAGGTTCGGTGATGCAATTCTTACAGATCTTACCCAAGCTTTGATCGAAAATAATCCAGGTTCAGGCCATTTGGAATTTAGAAATGCTCGTTGATGATCGGAATTCGTATAGTCTTATTTAGACAACCGGGCTCATAATCCCACCCACTTTCAAAATTGTCCGTGAACGGACGTGTCCACATTTTTCTCTGATTTTTAAGCGGAAGACCTCGACCCACTAGGCATGTTCAACAGAGTTAAAAACGCCAGCTGTTCACTTCAGGTGGATGTTCCATTACGTGCAAGCTCAGGTTCCAAGACAGGTTTTCGTGATCGTGTATATTCAATTTCAAGAAAGTTCAACCACGTTTCATATTAAGATTATGCATGGTTCCTTTTCCCAGATCAAGTTCTTTATATCTTATCAAATTTATCTCGGTTCAGATTTCATCATTCAGGGGACAATTACCATATGTCCAAACGATTTAGCCACAGGTAATGAATGGTACGATCCATTTACAGTATACAGTACTTCGCATAATTCGCTTCAAAAGCTACTGAAACCATCCAAATTTCATCTCAATCTTCAATGGAATTTTTTTGATATCATCAACTAGGGTTGCCACTGACCTGCAAAGTCAGGCAAAGTCAGGCAACTTTGTCAAAATTTAAAGAAAAGTCAGGCAAAAATTATTATATGGTGAAATGACTACCTATAATCCAGAGGAAGAAGAAATCTAAAGTAAAATCCAGAGCCTGAAGAATGCTTATGGGTAGAATTTCAAAATTTTGTTATTGAACAAGTCAATGTGCATATTGTCAGACAATTGTGTGCTTAATAAATAAAAATTACACGCATTATTGAAGACTTTTTTGCTTTTTTTAAAAAAAGGAAGCTATTTAACTTTAATTTTTGTCAGGCAAAGTCAGGCAAGTCGATTTTTCAAATGTGGTGGCAACCCTGATTCGTAATGTTTTATGGATTTTTAGAACTTGAAAAAACCCGAATGTAGGGCGAAACGTCGCAATACAATTTTGTGTGGTCGATAATTAAAGAGCTTAATAATCAATGAAAAAAGGAAACGGAAATAGACAGAGCATCCAAACTATTGTAACATTTCAAAGAACGTCCATAGGAAGTGAAGGATGTGCGTGCTCTTGCTGCCCTCTGTGGGTAGATGGCGCCATGTGGGTCGCTCCCCTCCAACCCTAATTGCGTGTCGTCCCGAAAGGGGCGTGTCGCCAGTCGACCTTTGACTTTTGGGCCTGTAATTTCGGCGCAGTTGTCGAGTGATACGCGCTCGAACCCATCATCGGCACTGCCACACGTAATAAATGTTTCAAGTTCCCTGCCTCCTCCAACGCAATTTCCGCACCTAAATAAGAAAAAATAGGCGTGAAACTCACGTAGACGGATGGAAGGGCTGACTGCTCAACTGCTCATCTGCCAATTTCTGCTAACCTTTTCTGCAACATTCGCTAGGGGCAGGACAAATTGGCGACTGAATGAGTGCAGACTGCAGAGAGATGGCACACCGCTTGACTGAAAGTCAATGAAATTTTATAGACTCATATTTAGTTGACAACTAAAATTGTTTTATAAATTTTCATATTTCACTATTTCAGTTTGTGTGCACTTCAGAAGTGACACAACTGAACATTTATCATTATGAGATAAAGAAAGTTGTAATGCATGGAAAAATAGGGACAGTTTACTATCATTTAGCCGAAACTTTATGGTAACGTCAGATATATACTGGGTTACCCACGATCTGGAAAATCCTGGAAAAGTCGGGGAACTTTAAAATGTCTGGAAAAGTCGGGGAACTTGAAAATGTGTGGAAAAGTCGGGGAACTTAAAAATGTCTGGAAAAATCAGCTAAGAATGACTTATTTTGAAAAAGTCAGGGAAATTCAACGTATTAATGTCATCATAATGTTAGCTCAGGGCCCATTTGCAAAAATTTAAAAATTTTCATAGTACAAATTTTCACCAATAGGGATAGAGGAAAATTACGTTATTTTTTACCAACTGATGATGTTTTAAAAAGGAAAAAAAAGTATTTTGTTGTATAAGGCAGAACAAAAACAATCAGAGGAGAAATTTTCAAAATTTGTAACAGTTTTAGAGTACAAATTGGCAACATCTTCAACAGTTTCAGAGTACAAATTTGCTAAATTTTCCAAATTTTCGTAATATAATTGTGCTAGATTTCCAATTTTTTCCAGCACACATTTGAAACATTTTCAACGGTTTCGAGTACAGATTTGCCAAATTTTAAACAGCTTCCGAGGAGAAGTTTGCAAAATTCTCAACCGTTTCATAGTACACATTTTTAAATTTTTAGTTTTTCGTTGTTAATTTTGAAAAATTGTCAAAATTGTCATTGAATGTTTTCCTGTGTAGAATTGTGGCTAACATTAAAAACTGCCAATTTTGACATTGTCAATTGGCAGGGACATTTTTTTTAAAAAACTCGGAGAAGTCAGGGAAGTTTAAAATAAAATTTCTGGGGGAACCCTGAGATATGTCTTTTTTATTGAAACTTGTTTTGAGATAATAAGTTTTAATGCATGGCAAAATAAAGTGACTTTACTATCATTCGGTCATTTTGTATGACTGAATACCGTCATAAATCGGAAATTGACAATTTTTGACCTGTGTCACTTCCATGTTACTTCCACAAATTTTAAATTCCTTTTTTTTTATTAACAAAATGTCATTTTCTCTTCTTTTTTTAGATATTGTACCATATTTTACCTTAACTTTATTTTTTTTTCAAATAATGGTTTTATTTCACAAATACTTGCTTTGCATAATGGATGCATTTGTGAAATTAAAACTATTTTACCTTAATTAGTTTCCTTGTTTTGTTTTTCAAATTATGTTGCGAAATTCATTTGAATTTTCATTAATTGAACAAAAAATTATCTCTTAACATTATTTTGAGTTTTTCCGACCACAAGACTTCATTTTCAAATTTCAATGAGAATAAAACCAATTTCGTCAGCACTTCTCCCAAAAAAAGCCTTTTTCCCGAATACCAATCTACTATTATTGAAAAAATATCAGAGTTGAATTTTAGAACAAATTTTAGAACGAATTTTCAGAAAAAACTTTTGTTCTGCCTTACAAAACAAGATCTTTTCTTCTCTTTTCTTTACAAAAGATCAGTAGTTGTTAAAAAAAATAGCATAATTTTCCACAAAACTCTTCCATTTTCCAAAAATGTAGCAACGATTTGGTGCAGTAGTGGCTCTACTTTTTCCGAGTGTCCACCGGAAAATGGAAACCCATTTGGCAAATATTTTATTTTGTTTTAACAAATTTAGAGTTTCAGTATTTCGGTTTATGGGACGTAGATTTTTTACAAAATTGGCAAATGTCCCATTGCTCGTAAAAAATATATATTACCGAAATTGCGGAATTTCGGCTAGAAACCAGTTTGGTGCTTTTCCAGCTTTTTTATTTCATATTTTAAGTTTGGCTAAAATATATAGGGCGTGCCACCCAGCCCGCTTCAAAAGCGTTATTTTTGTTGATGAGGTTGCGCTGGCGGTTGGGATTTCAGAAATTAACGATGGCGGTGGCGCCACTGTTTTTTCATGGCTCGGATTTTATTATTGTAAATCACTTGACCCTTCCTATTTCATGCTAAAAACCGGAGTTTTCAATTGTTATCGGATGTGACAGAGACGGCCCCTGGTGCCAAAGAAACGCATTTCTTGTGTTTGGCTTTTTTATTTTACTTTTTTATTTTTTAAAAAAAGAGAAATAGATATATGGTAAAGAATTGAAAATTAAACTATTTCATCGTCTAGCTTCAGATATAAAATGAAATATTTTCAATGAATATGTTTTTCTACAGTTAACGTATATTGTACAGAGTTCCCCCACGTTTTCCGTGTAAAAATTTGCAAAATTCTCTAGGTTTTCCGAGTACAAATTTTAAAAATTTTCCACGTTTTCCGTGTACAAATTTGCAAACTTGGTTTAATTTGTCGCCGCAGTGACACCTTGTCAAAACAAGGTCAAAACGACACTTGACAACACGTTTTTGACAACGTCAAAACGTTGTGTTTTGTAGACAAATAAAAAAAATTGTGTTTGCGGCATTTTACGGCGTTTAATTATTAGTTTAATTCCAACCACGTGATAATTAAAGATTAAGATGTGTGTACAAATTTTCAGAATTCTCTAGGTTTTCCGAGTAAAAATTTGGAACATTTTCCACGTTTTCCGTGTACAAATTTTCAAAATTCTATAGGTTTTCTGAGTACAATTTTCCACGTTTTCCGTGTACAAATTTGCAAACTTTTCTAGGTTTTTACGAGTGCAAATCTGCAAAAAGTTTCACGTTTTCCGGTACAAATTTGCAAAATTTCTTTAGGTTTTCCGAGTACAAATTTGCAAGATTTTCCATGTTTTTTTCTGTTAGTTTTCAAAATAGTCGTTAGTGAATTTTGAAAAATATTTCCCGTGTCGATTTTGCAAAATATGTCAATTTTTCACATTGACATTGGTCAGGGAAAATTTTTTAAAACCTGGAAAAGTCAGGGGAAATTGAAAATGAAATTTCTGGGGAACCCTGGTAAAGGAGTTGTTAACGTACAGTTAACAACTAGGAATTGTTAATTTCATATTTAAACTTCCCACGTGTATATTTTAAATTAATTAAAAACTTTATTTTACCTGATGTTTTATGTATCATCAACTGTTGTTAAAAACATCATAATTTTCCATAAAATTCCTACTTTATACAAAACGTTTCAGCGATTTGGTGCTTTAGTTCCTATAGATGGCGGTCTACATATAAAGGTTTTAATTTAATGCAATTAATTTTATGCCTAAAACTGAATGACTTCCAAAAATCATTCCTGCAAAAGGATTTCCAAGAATTACCTGCACAATTGCCAATATTGTTTTTTCTCAAACAACCCCTGGCAAATCCTCAAAAATGTTTACAAATACACTGTACTGTAATTGCACAGCTTTTCTGCATTTTTAAGCCGCCGCTTTATCGATATTACCCCCAAAATACAGCATTTTAATTTAATTTTAAAATGTAAACCTTGTCATTGTATTATTCCCTTGGTCATACCAGCGCCACCTATAGTCCGCGATGGTAAACCGTCAGTGGTATTTATCCATAAACAAAGATTTAATTCTGTAAAATAACAGGGTTCCCCCTTCCCTGACCAGGAAAGGTCAGGGAAGACTAAATGATTTTGAAATAGCTAGGGAAATTCAACGTATTAATTGATGCCACAATCCAAAATTAATGCTTCTATATGTACGTGGTTAGCTAAGAGCCCATTTAC
The DNA here is from genome assembly GCA_034697705.1 of Ommatoiulus sabulosus. Lineage (NCBI taxonomy): Eukaryota > Metazoa > Arthropoda > Diplopoda > Julida > Julidae > Ommatoiulus > Ommatoiulus sabulosus. The sequence goes on along the minus strand of JAQGAO010000007.1, from coordinate 4,888 downwards.
AAACTTTTAAAAAAAATGTCAGTACAAATTTCCAAAATTTGTAACAATTTCAGACAAATTTGTTAAATTTTAAACAGTTTCCGAGGACAAATTTACAATCTTTTGACAGTTTCCGCAGACAAACTTGCGAAATTGTTCACGTTTTCCGAGCGTAAATTTGCGAACTCGTCCACGTTTTCCAAGCACAAATTTTCAATTATTGTAGATCCGTAAAATTGTTAAACAGTTTTCTCGGAGAAATTTTTCAAAATTTTCCACAGCTTCTGAGGACGACTTGGTAAAATTCTCAAAAAACTTACCGAATACAAATGTTCAAAATTTACAGCCTTTTCCAAGTACAAATTTGCAAAAATTTCCCCATTTTCCGAATACAAATATGTAAAATTGTCAAAAACTTTTCACGCTAATTTTTCAAAACATCGACACAAAAAACACGATTTGCAAAATCGTGGATAACATCGGCATATGGCAATTTTGTCGTTAGTCAGCTAGGAAATTTGTTTAAAAAGCTGGAAAAGTTAGGGAAGTTGAATAGGACATTTTTGGGGGAACCCTGAAAAGATCACCCTTTCTTCGGAAAAATTGCAATTACTTTTCGGGAAAAAAAAAAAATTTTTGGAAGTGAATAAACGTAATTTAGATTTTAAAGTTTTCCTTGGATAGCCTAGATTTCGTCGATGACAGATTGATGGAAATGGAACGAAGGGGACGGGATCGAACCCGGCAAAGATTTAAAATTTTTTTTTTTTTTTACCAATGCTTGTTCACTTTCCATTCGCCTGATTTTCATTCACACAGATGTTTACTAGATAGGAGTTATTTAAACTTTTTTTTCGGGCACATCTTCCTTCGGATCAACCCTTCCTGTCCTCTTTCACGAACAAACTCATTCAGTTTGGGTCACCTTAATATTTACTTTCGGCTCGGGGTTACGCTTTTTACGTAACGCATAAAAATAGCCTCTAGATGGTGGTTTTTTTTATCCCTCGCCCTGTTTTTTGGCGAAATTAAAAATTGCGCCTGGAATAATTGGCGTAATTCGTGACGTGCGTGTCTTTGAAACCCCAATTTCTCCATTTCTCAGCCAATCTGAATGCCATTTTAAGTCATAGGGAAGAAGCCATCGCCAGGGGTCACGGTGAACGCCTTGTTTTCTGTCAATGACATGACCAAGCAGCTGCTTGACGCCATCTTGATTTGGGCCGACCAAATTGAGGTTGGCACCAATTAATATAAAATGAACTTGGTATGCACATATTTCATTATCCCGTAGTTAAAAGGGTTTGTCAGTAGTCTCCCGATTATCCGGGGTTGGGTTAACCGGAATCTTTTTTTTTTACATGCAATGTATGCATGTATATGTATTCAGGTATTAAAGATGCGTGGGAAAATGCATAATTTAATTGTATCTGAAAAATAACAAATTATCTAAAAGACGATGCAGTGTCCTAAAATTGAAGTTTTCCACAAAAAAAATTTGAAAAATGGGGATTTTTTCCAAAAATTACCACTTATCAACCGACAGTTTAGAGCACGAACCTATTTAGGTTTTTAGTTACTGACCATTGTAGTAGCACTTTTTTTCTGCCAAATTTTGAAACATTGTCGCATGTAAATTTCAAAAGTTTTGCAAGTTTTTGTCCAGTTTTTCTGAATGTTGTAAATGTGGTAAGTTTCATAGATGAATTTTTTCATATTTTGAAACATTTTTTCAACTTTCCCGAAATCCGCCTAAATGTTTCAAATTTTGCAATTACTATCTATTGTTGCGAAATTTGTCTGTGCTTAATTTTTATCTAGAAAATAATAAATTGTTTAAAAGACTATTCGGTTGTTCTAAAATTGACGAGTTTTCCACACAAAAAATGATATTTTTACAGAAAATGTACACCTACACACAGACTTTAAACGAGTTTCAATGACGAACCTATATGTAGGGTTTTAATTACATTGCATTGTAGTAGAAAATAATAAATTGTTTAAAAGACTATACAGTTCTTCTAAAATTGACGAGTTTTCCACGCACAAAATGTGATTTTTCCCGAAAATGTAGACTTGTCAACCGACTTTAAACGACAGTTTCAATCACGAACCTATGTAGGATTTTAATTACATTGCATTGTAGTAGCATTTTTTTCTGACAGATTTCGCAAAATTTTCGCATGTAAATTTCTAAAGATTTTAGTTTTTTCAACATATTTCACTACAATATGGAATTTTCAGAGATGAATTTTGTCATATTTTGAAACATTTCTTCAAATTTGACCAACTATCCGCATACATGCTTCAAATTTTGCAATTCTTATCTATTGTTGCGAGATTTATCTGTGCTTGATTTGCAATTAGAAACTAATTAGAAACTAATAAATGGTATAAAAGACGTTCTAAAGTTGACGAATTTTCCAACAAAAATATGAAAAAGGACGATTTTTCCAAAAACTAACTAGCTTAATCAACCAACTTTGATGGAACATTAATGTTGAAACAATGGACGCTTTACGACATCATGCACGAGCACGCGTGCCATGGTGGATGGATGCTTCGATACTTCCTGTCATTAAATCCAAATCTTTAGAAAAAAAAATGGTTTAGGGGCCATTCAATAATGGACTTCCGCAAAATTTGCCCAAAATTGGACTCCCCCTACCCCCTGTCTGCAATGTGTTCAGTCAATCAGGACCGCCCCTCCCCCCATTCGGACTTCCACAACTTTAAAAAAAAGTGTGGTCTTTTGGGAAAATTTTGAAAGTTTTGCATATTTGTACGCGGAAAACATAAATTTTGTACTCTGATAAGGATGAGAATTTTGCTAATTTGTCCTCAAAATCTATTAGAAATTTTGCAAATTTCTCCGCGGAACCTGTGGAAAATTTTACAAATTTGTACTCGAAAACAGTTAAAAATGTTGAAGATCTGTACTTGGGGAAACGTGGAAAATGTGGCAAATTTTCCTCGGGAAAACTTGGAAAATTGTGCAAATTCGTTCTCGGGATAACGTGGAAAAATGTGTCAAGATGTCCTCGGAAAAGGTTGAAATTTTTGAAAGTACATGTTCGATAAAAAGGAAATTTACGCAAATTGTACAAATTTGCTAAAGTTTCAATTTGAAAGTTTGCAAATGGACCCTGAGCTTCTAAGTTCTCTGACTTTTCCAAAATTGGGGCGGTACCCTGTTTTCTGACTTTTGCAATTTATATAACACACCTATGCGATATTGCGCTTAATTTTAATTTTAACTTGGGAAGTGATTTTATTTGGCCTTTTTTTTCAAGTGGACTTCGGAGTTGGTCATTTTTTTCGGTCGCACAATCCATCTCCGGGTTTATGCCAGATTCCCACTGGGCAGAATTCTACTTTCTGCAATCTCCGAGCATGCGCACTTCGATAGTGAGGCCATAATGGTACAGAAAAAAATCAAAGTGCGCATGCGTGCAGCTTGCAGCAAGCAGAATTCTGTCTAGTAGGGAACCTGGCCATTACTCTAGTATAACATTACGCAGGGTTAGAAGCCAAACCAAAACGTGCCATCATTTTGCCATTTTTATTCGTTAGTCATTGTGTTTTGAGTCGGAACAGTGTCTCGCTGAGATAAGCTTTTAAGAGAGCAGAGAAACCCAAAAAAAAGCGTCTGCAGTTGTAAAATATGACGGTGTAATACCGCGGCGGCCATTTTTTTTTATTTGTCGATTTTTATCTTTTCGTTGTTGTTCATGTCAGTGGCCCATCATTAGAGGAGCCCCGATCAATCTGTTTGTTGTTTTTCCATGGGCTGGAGATTTGTCCCTTTGTTGGGGAATGGTCGTCGTTTGCTTCGGCATTAATCAAAAAAGTCGTTTTTTAATCGTCGAATTTCATTTTCGGAGGGGCTATTTCCCGGACCCCCCCTCTTTTTCGCCGATCGGTGGCGCCTCGTAAATAATTGGACTGAAACTCGGAAAAAGATTTATTTTCGCCATTTTTACCGAATGACAATTTATTCCCTACTTATTTTTACGCCATTGGGACGCCTCCTTTCGTTGGAAGCGAGCGGGGACCCTCGTTTTAACAAAAAAAAAAAAAAAAAAAAAAAAATGGCGCCTGCACTTACATTTTTATCTGCTTTCTGCCTCAAATGTAATGGATTAAAACATTCCGCAGAGAAACGATTTTCTTCGGCAAGTAGTATTTTCACGTTTTAACGAAGGGCTCGAATAAATTATTTCACTTCAACGTTTGAAATCAATTCATTTGCCTGGGAGGAGAAATGAATCATTCTTAGTTCCGCCATTTTCCCTCTCTTCGTTGGCCCTTAAGAACGTCTGCTACATCCGCTCTAGAATGCGACGCAAGCGCCACCTGCCAGTCTAATTTTTATTAAGACGTCCTGTTTTTCGGTCATTCGTATTTTAAAAGTCTTACTTTTTTTTGTCAAACATTAATGGACCTTATGCAGATTTCGTCAGCAAACTGCATATCACGTGACATTTCATTCATTCCATTGGCGAAAAATTATACGGAGGCACGTTCTTTTAGTTGTTTGTTCGATGAAACGATCACGTGATATTGCCCCATACATAAATTTGCATAAGGTCCGTTGATAACAATTGAAATTTACTGCATTATAGATCTTTAGCATAGGGGTACTCGGAAGTTTTTGTAAATCGTACTTTAGTAGTCGTGAAGTTATGTGCGCAAAAGGAATCCATTAATTGGTTTGAGTACCTCTGGCTCTAATACATATACTTGCGAATCGATGATGTTTTACATCTTTTTATCTAAAATAGCCTAAAAAATGATCTGTTTACTTTTGAAAACAAATTAGTATGCTTACAGCTAGGGCCATTCAAAAATGACGTCCTCATGTAGGGGGTGGGGGGGGGATAGGTTGAGTCACGGAAACAATGTGGAC